>VZRZ01003590.1:824900-891470 GCA_013398175.1 Climacteris rufus
GGGGGGTATCATAAACATTTCCAACAGAAGAGGTATAAAGGTAGAGGCATCTGTTTCCATTTTAGTTTTTCTTGTGTATAGATTTGAATATTCATTATATTACACAAAACCCAAACCAAAACACAACTATTAAAGGAATCCCTAAAATAGTTCTGCTCTCAAAAAAACAGATACAAGACAAAAAGTTGCAAGAAATTTATTACCAAAAAAGTAAAACTTCAATAAAGTGATCTGCAATCAGTGGAAGGTTTATACCAGTTCCTGGTACACAAGGAAAGCATCACACAGGAGTTGGAGTCTCACCAAGAAAGGTGGTGGATGTTTTCATTTTTTCTTTCCTTTTTACAAGTTCTCAGTGTAATTCAAATATTCTGCAAGTACTACATGACTCAGACTGCTAAGATAAGTAGGCTGGTTTTTTAATTGTTATGAGTTTATCTCATAAGAGTTTGTTTTTTGTAAATATTTGCAGTAGAAGAGGTATAAAGTTAGGTTTGTTCGTTCTCATTTTAACTAGACCCAGGGATTTAGACTGCACACAACAATCAGAATTTAAACCCTAAAATTTATTTTTCTCCATCAGTTCAAAACGCAGTGATTTGTTGGACATCTCACAAAATACTACTTCTCATTTTTCCTCTAGCATGATGATGAATGCCTTCAAGCATGAAAAGATTTTGTGCTATTGAAGATTAACTAAAGGATTTAACAACTTTATTCTAAGATGCTTATAAAACAAGTTTAAGGACTCCAAATATAAAGGCTGCTGATTTTCAAGTGCTAAGTACCTTTACAAATCCTATCAAACCGTGGTTTAAATATATAGCAATAAGTTGATTTTTTTTCTTTTTACACAAACACACAAAAAATCTAGCATACATTTATGTATTTGCACATCTTCCACTAAATTCAATTTTAAACCCACTTAAAAATCAAAGTATACACTTCACATCCACCCTTTTTCATTGTTAGATGGAAGATTAAGATAGTGTTGCAGGTCACCCCTAACTATCAAGTATCAGTGTTTGACCATCTGTGTGCTTGGTTCACTCTCTAGGAAACAATTCAAGTGTGGTAAATATGCCCTTATCCACACAAAGTACTCAAGTAAATACAGGTTTCTCTCTTGCTTAAGTCTAAGGACATGCCCACTACATTCCAGGTGCCATTCATATTAAAAACCACATTAACACCCACTGAACCGTATCGAGAATAGAAAACAATTCTCTCTTTCCCTCTTGCTTCTAAAAATAATGTTTTTTATAACTGCCCCCAAACTATTCCTCAGCTGAACAAAACTTCTCAGAAGGAGAGGAAGATCAAACAAGCTGGGAAAGAAATGTCCACTCAAATGGACAAAGATCTATAAAATCATAGAATCATCAAGGTTGAAAGAGACCTACAAGATCACCCAGTCCAACTGTCCACCTGTCAAAACCACTGTAACCATGAAACCACATCACCCAGCACCAGATCCAGACCCATCTTGAATACATCCAGGTGTTCACTCCCCTCCAACATCCCCCTGGGAAACCTATTCCAAGGCTTCACCACCCTAAAAATGAAAAATTCTTTTCTAATATCTAATCTGAATCTCTCCTGTCTCAGCAGAAGGCCATTTCCTTTTGTCCTCTCACTGCAGGCATAGCAGAGAAGACTGGCCCCTACTTCACTACAACCTCAGGCTGTTGTAGAGAGAAATGAGGTCCCCCCTTGCACCTTCCTCTTCTCTAGGTGATACAAATTCAGCTCCATCAGCCATTTTTCATAATACAAGTTTAAGATGGAAATCTCCAACCCAGCCTTGCCTCAGAACAAAATATTACTTGTACTCTCATTTGAAATTTCCTTTTAGAGAATTAAAAACAGCTTAAAATTGGAAAACAAAGGGTGGAAAGTTATTCTATGAGCACTGGACACCTGCAAGTTTCCTGACTTGTCAGATTTGTATTTTGTGCTACTTCCCAGTTGAAGCCGCTGAAGATTGCATGTAGGATTTCTTTATCACACCAAATTTTTGTCTCCCAGTAGCAGAACACTTTTACAGAATTTCTCTCACCCCCTTTTCTCCAACACCTCTAAAAACAGTACTGCTTTCACTGATCAAAAGACTTTCATTGAAGGTCTCCTATTGTAGAACGACTTTTTGGTCAAGTCCTAGTCTTACATGCACACCAGCAAAAAATGAGACTGAAAAGCACAGTTGGGTTAAACTCATTAAAGAAATCTTCAGGTGCTCGTTGTGCCTTACAGTTTGAATGGTGTTGTTTTCAGCAGGTAGAGTGAGCAAGGGGACTCATTAATAGGTCTTTATGAAACAAAAAATGTATCCAACAAAATTCTAATTACTTCAGCAGGATTAGAAAATTTAAAGAGGTTGAAGTCAGTAAAGTTACATTAATAAGACGTCATTATTCCCTTAATAATCTATACTTAATTTAAATTTTAACTAATTTTAAAACTCAAAGCAGATTCTGAAATCCCAGCATTGTTCACATACACAAAACAGAAACCTCATCACTACTTCGCGTACAAGTAAGATCAAGCTTGTGGAAAACATCTTTTCAAGTGAAAATAATGATTTTGAGCATGTTTTGTGTGGATTTCTAATCTTATTCTACATGGCTACTGTAGAAGCCACATTAAATCAAACCATAGATGACATGAAGCCTCATGAGCAAGAACAGTAAAACTGCCAACTGTTGGTTTTCATAAACACACTGCCTTCAATAGACACAGAGTCTGTAAATAATTTGTGCAACCATGCTCTTACATTGAAAGTACTGAAGCAAACATATTTACATCAATGCACTGAGTGAGTGCCAACATGCAAGCCCTCAGCAAATCTTGCACAACCCAAACACCGTTTTCATTTATAGACATAAGCGGGTATTACAATACCTGAGTAATTTTGAAAGTTCATTTTATCAAGATCTCCACAAGATTGCATGCAAAAGACCCAGTCTAGACCACACTATATCATTAAAAACAAACTAATTTCACACTGAAGATAACAATTAAGAGTCACAGACACCCTGTAGAACACTTAAAAAATAGAATTTATGCAGATTTACAGTCACAAATCTTGTATTTGTGCCAAGACTTAAAAATACGTTGGCTACATTCTGAAGATGTTTCATCCTGATTGGGTGCTTCATTTTTTAAGCTATTTGCACGCTTTGCAGAAGTTTTCACAACTCTTACCCTTCATTTGGTTCTATTAATTCTCTTCTTCCCCCTTTAATTGAATACATTGAACATCCACGCTGTAAATTATTGATTTATATGTTAAAAAATAATTACTACATATAAACTTAACTGCTCAATCCACCCTATTCACTAGCAGCCTCTTCCAAAATTGTGTCAAGCTTGGGCAATGTACCAGACGCTTTCCTTTTAATTATGCTTGCTCTTGCAAAGTTGGTGGGCAGATTTTCCATATGCTATCTCTTACAGCCCTCAGGCACGTGTTAGTTTAGTCACTGACTACTGTCTCCCTGATCTTCTCTACAACTCATGCCCTAATTCTTGTCTTCAAAGGCTTCCATTTACACAGCACAGGGAGGACCGGGGCCTGGCTTTCACAAACAGAACAGAAAGTCCCCTTCCATGAGTACATAAAGTTCTGGTGTTTTCATTCCACAGTGACAGCACTTGGCGAGCTCTTACAGCCTTATCAGCACTGCTGGTCTGGATACAGAGCAAAATTACAGATGCTACTGCTCTTCCTGAGATACAAACCAGCTTAAAGCAGGACATTATGTTGGGCAATTGCCTAAATATATTAGACATATATTTCATCAGAAGCCAAAATTTTCCCAAATATGAGTACCTCTGTGTCTGGACTGTTGTGTATCACTAACATATTTCAGTAGGCCAGGCAGACATTCACTGTTCCTGAAACACCTGAACCACGAGCAGGAGCATTCTGCCACTGCATGAACCAGTAGCTATTTCCAAGAAGCTCGCTTCCCTGGCAGCTCATAAGGCACAAGTAGTTCTAGCAGAAAATTTCCCCTGAGGTTGTCTGCCACATCCCTTCATGAAGCATGCCAGACCTGAGGCACATACTGCTACCACGTTGTGAACTCCCACTCCGTATGGGAAAGCTATGGATAGACACACTGTGGGCTGCTATGGGACTGTGGCTGTCTCCAGGACACCCTCTTCCTCTTTCACTTGGGAAAGTAGCAAATGACGCAAGAGAGAGAGTGGAAGGTTGCCATTAGTGTATAATTTGCTCAGAAAGTTGTTAACATTTCTGGAGCTTTGAACTTCAGGAAAATCATCTTCAAAGCTACCTCTTTGGCTGAAAACCCATGGCATTGGCACTGAAACCAGTTGACACAGTGTGCAGTGATTGCTGCTAAAATCCAACATCCAAGTAAGGAAACTGAAGGGATCTATTCTTCCTTAGCTGTGCCATGGAATTACTGGTCCTCCCATGATATCTGTTAACATTAACAGAAATTTAAAGAAAAATTTCCAGATACACCAATGACAGAATATATCCCTAAATTTAGAACAAAGTATGCTGGAGAAAAAACACCCACTACTACTTACACAAAGAGACACTTGACCGAAAATTGGTTTGATGACCATGGTACTCTGCAAGTCCTCTGAGGAAATTTATGATTCTTGGCTATTTTCTAGTTTCGTCATTAACTCATTCATGAGTTTTCACTGAAAAATTGAAATTAAGAACACAAAATATACATTAGATTACATACCTCAAAAGGAAAGCTTCCCTTCATGCACTAAGAATACAGAAGATTTAAATGTCTAATCAACAAGGTATGACCAACAAGGTAAGAGTACCCAAAATCTTGGGATTATATCTTCAAGGAAATCAATGCCTAAAGCAGAGTAAGTTAGACACACACAGAGCCTAAACCAAATTTATTCTGGAGGAAAAGACGAAACGTGGATAGTACCTGTGACACAAATTACCTTGTATGTCTCTGCAGACTTGAAAAAAATTGAAGGTCAAGGTCCTCCTTCTAAATGTATTTGGCCAGGGGACAAAAAAAAAAGTTTTAGACCCTACCTTCATGCAGTGTATATTTGAAAACTACCACAACATCAAAAAAAAACAAAAAAAAAGAGAAATCATGGGAATGGGGATTAGAAGCCAGAGAATGGGAACACAGATGTCATGTTACTGCATATAACCATAAAATTCATAGAGAAATTTTGTCCCAAGCTCTCAAAGAAATGTATGCACATGGATTTTTATCCTTACACATAACATTTAGGCTAATAGGAAAATTCACAGGAGTAAAATCTGGATGTACCACGAATAACTGGGCTGCTTAAAGACCATAAGTTCCTGTATTCTAACATGATGACAGGCTTGTAATTCCAGAAGGGGATACTCTCTTCACCCTTAAGACAACCTAGTTTCTTGCTGCTACATGCTACTGCAGTGGTGGAGGGAGAAAATATATTTGTTCTGGTCTAGGGAGAAGTAAGCATTCTTCAGAATACCTTGTAACCTCCACCTCATCGGGGTTTAAAGCATAGGAAAGTGTGGGCCAGAACTGAAGAGATTGTGAAAGAACATTCATTAACAGCATTCTGACATAGGCATGTACATTTGGTCATGCACTGGTCTGTCTTCACCTAATACAAAAGACACACAAAAGTACAAAATGTCATTTGAAATGAATGCATGCAAGTAGAAGTTGGTACAAAGGAGTGAGACAGCAGCATATTTCTCAGAGTGAAACATAATAGCCCAAGGTTTGCCATTAGCCAAACCACCAATCGATTATGTAGAATGACTAGTTTTCTCTACCTATCTGTATCTTGAAAATGAAGTTTCAGCTCTGCTGTGTCTTTGGTCCAAATACCTAATAAGATCTATATAACATGAATCGCAGATCACTTTCTGGACTTACTTCAGCAATGGACAACACACCTCCATAAAAAAACCATAAACCAAACTGGAAAAAATGACAAAAGTATAACTAAAAAACTACTTTCCTTTGAAGGTCACCCACTATGTGTCTTGCTTTGCAGGATGCAATCCTGAAAGTCAACCCTCTGAGGCTGAGAAAACACTAAACAGTCACCCCAACTGCATAAAGAAAATTAGAAACTTTGAGTTGCCAGCTAGCTGAGAAGCATTCAGACAGTCACTGGCAGTTATTCCCACGAAGAAATACAGATGAGATTTAGACTTCATAACTGACAGACTACTAGTGTTTAAAACACTAATTTGAGAGGCTTATTATAGCAAAAGTACAGAATCTTGGAAAAGACAAGCAATACATGGAGACAAACACATGTTCACCACATTTTAAAAATCAATGTTCAAGCCTCCTGCTCATCAGATTTGACTTAGTACCTGTAAACTAGAAATAACTTTGGCTGAAGAAGTAGCTATGGGTGGTGTCCACCCTCACTCCCTAGCCTGAAAACTGAGGAATACATAAATTAACATGAAGCTTCCTTTCCCTGAAGGTTTTGTTTAATTTTGTAAGTGTCAGGAAAATGTTAACATTAGATTTTGTTGCATATTTTCCAGCAGCATATGCTGAGAAGGGAAATAACACAGTTTGTCATTATTACTTTACAGACAAGGAGGAAGAAAGAAAAATAAAAAAAAAAAAGCAACCTAATGAAACCTGTAATTCAGAGATATGCTAAATACTGTTCTCTGCTATCCAAATTAGAGCTAAGAGTTTAAAGTGAATACAAGGTTGTTTCTCTGCTCTTCCAAACTGCTGATTTATTACAAACCAGGATATAATCATTTTCATCCAGAGAGTCTATATGTGAAAAATTACACTTATCAAACTGGAAAAAAAAATTCTGGCAATTGATTTGTAATCGTCAAATAAATCCTTGTTTACACAACTTTTAAGTGATAAAATCACTAACTGAAACAGAACTTAGGAGTAAGTGAAGTAGACCAAGACATTTAAATATTTAAAGATTCAAAATTTCATGAAGTGGGAAAACTGTTTCCTATCTAGCTCAAATGCCACTCATGACTCTCCTGCATAACAGAAATAAATTTAAGGAGACATCTGATGTGTACCCACTGTAAATGAACAATCCAATAACACACTTTGGTTTTTCTCCCTTTGCCTAAGACATTGAGAAATACCTGTATTATTTAATTTCCCTTCAGTTTTATCAGAACAGACACCGGAGTTAATCTGAGCATTTAGTTTTGACTAAATGTCATTTTTTTGTTTTGTCCTCCAGCTACATCAAGCCAGTCTCCTCCTTGCATCAATTCTATGTCTAAGCAGCTAAAATATCTGGTCCTTATTTTGCTTCCTCTTTTATGATCTGCATCCAATACAGAGACATGTTACTGAAGAAACTAACATGGTGCTTGTAACATAAATTAATGCAAAGCTTTTTTTTCAACACTATCTAAAGTAGAACAGAGATATAACTGCAAATTTGTCTGACTCACAACAAAGCTGGTCACTCCAATGAAGAGTTTTTCTACATGCCAAAATGCATAAGAAAATTAATATTACAGACCAAGAAAGGGCTTATTGTCTGTCATTCTGTTTTCCATCAAGCCTAGCAGTAAGTCTGAGTTAAAGAGTCTGCATTGTCCATAATTTCTCTGGGATAACTGCATTACAGTCATTGGGGTTTTGCCAGAGAAAGAGGAGCACCAGTTTTCCACAAATACAGTGTATTTCACAACATGATGCCCTGAAAAAAGATAAGGAAGTAAAATTTAAATATAAACCAGCTTGTCCTGTTTTGGTTAGACCAAGTTGTCTGTAAAGAGCATCATTTCCATTTCCACCCAGGTCTAAAAAGATACAGCAGTATTGGAAACTTAATCCAACACACAGCTGACATGGCAAGAAACACTTCAAGCCAGAAAGATCTTTCTTGCCCATATCATTACAGGTTTTATTTTTTATACAAACACTTTGGTATTTAATAAATATAGAGGTGTTACTACCTTATTGTATCAAAACACAGTATCAGACCATTCGCCACAAAATGGTTTCGCACTTTTCTGCATTCCCATTTCCTTTCTTGAGCCACCTGCCTCTCCATATCCAGAACATATGAGCAGACAGGTATTGGCAACTAGTATAGATGTGCCAGAGATTCCAACTGGTACTAAAAATCTTTAAATGTTAATGCTGTTGACTCCTCAGAGCACTCTCACATTCTACAAATTTTGATATTTCAGTGATCTTGTATTTGGGAAGCACATTCCCCTGCAAGATCTAGCACCTTACATTTGGAAGTGACTGGCACCCAGTGTGTCACTGCTCTTTGACTGGGGCACCCACTCAGGAGAAAGACCAAAGGAGCAGCATTTGCAGCAAGCTGGTGCTGAGAATGCAACCATATCCATTCACCCCTGCTGCTGGGTCTCTCTCAAGGGGATCTGACTGGTAGGTCACTGATCCACCAGCAGAGCATCAGTGTGTTACATCTACTCTGTTGTTGAAACATAAAATACTAAGGAAACCAGTCTGTAGGAAGACTGGGAATTGAGGCACAAAGCCAGAATGAGTAGCCATGTAGCAGTTCTTGCCAATCCTTAAGCCTTCAACACAGAATCATTAACCCGCTTGCAGTATTTATAAAATCCAAATTAATAGCTTAGAGAAATAAAGACAACACTGTTATTAGCAAGGCAAACATCCTACTACCTTTATTTCATCTCAGTAAAGCAGTTGCTTAGATGTCCTGCCGAGCTTTCCACAGAATACCTCCAGTGGATGCAGAAACCAGAAACATGACCTTTCTCAGGCTTTCCAGCAGAATTTTCCATGAACTTGGGTTTAGACATCACTAGGCTCATTACTGAAAAGACACTGGCCAGAAAGACTGTACAGTATTGATATTGCCATGAAACAGAAGTGAAAAATAAGTTTTGCTTGGAGTCATATGAGGGAAGGGGAAGAAGAGGGAACCAAAAGACTAAAAACCAGGACATTCTGTAATTGTAACTGGAGGATTTGGGAAAGAAAACAATTTGGAAAAGAAACTCTAATCCCATCCTGATCAGTCTCTCATAGAGGCCAGAGAAATTGCTTTCTGTAAAAATAAACAGAAATGAACATTTCAGTATTTGCCATAAATGTCAACACATTGAAGAAACAACTTTAATTTTGTAAAGACTGAAAGGATAAGTAGTAAGTTGGCAGGCCTGCTTAGACATTTGTGAACTCTCATAAATATTACCTACCACAAGTCTAAATCACTGCCAGCTCTGGCTTATGTTAGCCTATTCTAATATCTTACAAACTACGCCAGGGAATAACTGACCTTTGAAAGATTATCTTTTAGTGTGTACAAGATAGTGTCAAGTAAACGGTTATCAGTTCTCAGAGAATTTAGCTTCTAATTTTTTGGATGGATTATTACCTCAAATCATGATTTATTAGCTATTTAAGAGCTTTTTCCACTGATGAAATCTCAACATAAAACTAAATATTACAGAGCAATAAGTCTTGCAATAAGTACCACTGCCCATAGAATAGATGAGCGACTATTAGATTTACCAAAGCTGTATTATGGATTTCTGAGGATAATGAACCTGTGTAATAGCAGGTTCCATTTTTCAGTTGGATTCTGATTTTTTCTAGGGTAAAATGACTGGCACACACACACAAAAATCTAAAGAGATTTAAATACACATTTCACTCCCACTGATTTAGACTAAAATTAAACAGTATGACAGAATTTGAATAATCTTTCTGAATTTTCCAAGTGTGTATCAGTATGCCTGAACTGGATGACTAAAAAACATCCAACCAAAAAAAAAAAAAAGGAAGCACACAGAAAAGACATGGCTGAAGACCAGGTCACAAAGCACATGGTTTGACACATCCAGTAGCTGTACTGACAGTATAAATAGGATTTTCTGTTGTTTTAGTTTCTCTACTACAAGATGGGAAAAATACAAATTGTAAACAAGAGAATGACTGAATCTTGGGACAGTGCTTTAATTCTATTGGGGGTAAAAAAGTGTAATAATAATGCCAGTCACATATAAAGATCTAATTTTCTTCCTGAAGCCATATGGTAAAGTAAAAAAGTAGGTTAACCCCCATACACATTCCCCTATCTGCAGCAGAGGCCTGTGGCAAATGAAGGAATTACACAGGAATCACTGCTGTGTCCGCTTTGATTTCTAGCTGCAGGGAGAGAAGAGTGAAACACAGAACAGAACAAATCTGCAGCTTCTCTGAAGGTCAGCTGAATCTGCCAGGTCTAATAAACAGGAGAGAGTCCTTACTCTCATTTCTGAGAAACCCTTGGCTCTGTAGATGTGTGCAGCCACAAGACTTTTTGGGTCTTCAGATCTGCATATCTTTCCATAGTAGCACTTCCCCTTGGTGCCTTTCAGAGTTAAACACTAAGACAAGCATGGGGGTGGCATAAAGCTCTTTTGTTTGTCAGGAGAAATATACCTTCAGGTTTATGGAGAGGTTTTGTTGTTTTCAATTAAGGGGAAAGGTAAAATTGGTCCTACCTCAAGATCAGATGGCCATGACTTAAAATTTCAATGAGAAAGGAATATAGGTTTGAATTGCAATAAGGGTTGAAAGTAGTACAATAATAACAACGTTTTATATACAATAATTTACTCTGATGCAACTCCAGAATGGGGGGAACAAAGAAGTAAAAAAAATACAAAAAGGAAAATTAGCCACATAATATTATGTAATATTACAATTTCACTATCCCAATTTACAATTTCACTGTTAAGATAAGCTTTTGATATCCCGGATAACAGTGTAGGCATTGCCTCATATTTCTACAAAGTCCTAATGAAATGAGTTTCAGATTGCCTGAATTTAGATATGAGACATGTGGCTTTATTAAGACTTTAAGTAATATTTTTAATATCTAGACTATTTGTTTTAAAAATACAGGCCTAAACAAATTCCAGAGAAATTCACTTTAAGTACACACTTCCTGCTTTCATACTACATAACTGAGATAACAAGAGTGCTCCATTTTCTCATTTAGAAGCTAAGTCTTTGCCATAAAGATACTTTCCTGCTGGTAACAAGGATCTTTCAGGCAATACAAGCAGCTGTCCAAGTACAAGTTTAAAAACCTATGTTTCTTGAATAATAAATATTACCTTTGTTACTCTTATTGCCACTGCAGCATTTATGTACAACTTCAGGTTGCATCATAATGAAACTGAAGGATCTTTGAACTGTAATAAGGAAAAAATCCTGCATTAAAGCAAATACTGTGTTTTATTCTTGTTCTGTTCTTACCAAGAAGAATTTAATATGCTAAATACCCAACTCCAAGGAAAGAAAGATCCCTTTGCTTTTTTCCCTCCCTATCAGTAAGAAGGGAATATTATGTCTATTTTGAAGAGATGCTATAAGCTAAATCTGTTAAGTATTTGCAGGAGTTTACAGCAGAGAGTTAAGACAGCCAACACACAGAAAATGTCTGCAGATAAGATGAGAAGGACCACAGAAAAAAGCTTGACCTACAGCTTTAGCCAAAAGTTAACACTTGAAGGTTGATCCTCTCCATGTGGTTATCATTTGTCCTATTTGAAAAATGAAACACTCCTATACTTCATCTCTCATTGAGAGTAAAACAGAAATCATTGCTGTACACAGAGCCAGACCCTTCCACTGGTGATTATTATAGTTTTGTTGCTGCAGATAAAACAGGATAAGTAATTTTCTTGATTCCATCAAACCTGAGTGAAATATGGAAGTTTTTAAAAACCTTTAGATTTCCTCATCCTGTTATATACCAATAACACTGATTCATATAATACATCATGATGCCATGGTACTACACTGAACAGTAATCCTGGAAAGTGAAAATCTCAGCTGGACTGGATACTGCACAACCCACTCAATAGATGTGACAATGTCTCCTCAGCTTCCCAGCCCCTCCTCCAACAACAAACAGAAGGTGCACACCTTTCCATGTGTTGGAACACTTCCCCATACCAGAAGAGGTACCCCTTTGTCTCAAGGGTCATTTCTGCTCCAGAGGCAGGAGATGGCCCCTCTCACAGAGATGACCTAACCAGTGAACTTTCCCCTTGTATGCAGCTCAGCAACCCAACACTTCCCCAACACATTCAGGCACCTGGCCTTGTGCACGTCAAAGCTTAGCTTCTCTTATCACCTCTGCCAACCCTACCATTGAGTCTTCACCTCTGTCCACAAACCCTGTCTTTCCTCCTCATGTCATTAAACACTTTTTGCAAAAAAGTGTTTCGTCTTTCTAAAACATTTTTTTTGTTAAATTAATTAAATGTTTTGTTTTTTTTTTCCAAAGCATGGCATAGCCCCCTACTAGCCACTCTGGGGAAAACCAACTCTAACCCTGGAAAAATGAGCACACAAATACACAACGAAAAAAAACCCAAATGCTATGATTTACTATCTCTGGAAAGATAAAACACATTTTGCATTTTATGATGCTCTTTGTCCAATTTCAGCATGTTAATCACATTTAAAGTTACCAGCCCAGTTCTGTTTTAGCAGATATAAAGCTCTCTCCTTTTTCCAAACACTGCAGAGAGTTTTCCTAGCAGGCTATTAAAAGTCTTATTTTGAAGAAACGTGGGCTGTAGAGGTCAGGAAATCATTTCTTTAGGCAAGTTCCAAAGCACACCAGAACTGAGATGCTTTGAAAGCCTGTCTGCAAGTCCACTTTGTCCCACTTTAAAAACAAAAGCAACTCTTTAGAAGGCACGTTCTTAAAGACGTTAATCCCTTAAAAAGAAACAATTCCTAAATTATCCATGCTAGAAAAGCAAACAAAGCCCAAAGGAGTCTTTCTAAATGGTTTACACAGCTATTTGAATAGGTTGTTTCTACACTGTATACAACATGCAAATAACTATCAGAGAGCTGTAACACATGAAAAAAATCTTTTATTCTGTTTTCTTGAATATCTAAGTGAGCAACGCTTACTTTGTATTCAAGAAATGTAGGCAAGAATGACATAATCAGCTAATAAGTAAAGTATTTGGCAAACAAAGATCAAGTTCATTACCTAAAAAATTGCAGGTTTATTTGCTATTAAAAAACCCACCAAAACCACAAATTAATTAATTAGCAGTATTAAGGAGGAAACTGACGGCATCTTCTGACATACTGGGAGCATGCAACCCCTGAATGCTGAGTGTTCCACACAGAATTCATGTTCCACATTCAGTTACACACCTAGACCTTCCACCACGGTATGATAAATATCATCTAAATCACCTGGGACAAATCCCTGATTACTACATCAACCATGTCAACTTGTACATATCCACACATTCTACTCATTTGCAAAGCGCTGCGCAGTATCTCAAAGATAAACAAGATTGAGTTGTTTATAATATCCTCTGTAAGACCAGAGTAAAAAAATCCAGTATTTCCTTAAAATATGATAATTGAATGCTAAAAATGCAGAGATTAAGTATATATTACAGATGAAGAAGATTATTTTCATCTTTAAGCTTTTATCTCAAATTCAAGATATGCTATAGAGCATTACTGAATTGACACCAGAAATTAATGCACCATTAAGGCTACTCTTGCTGTGGTGCAACTTTCCTGATATAAAAGGCTGTTGCAAGACCACAGCAACACACAGTGAAACACATTCTTACAGATAAAATTCCAGGAGCAGAAGCCACTCAAAGTAGCTGCCTTCCCCACAACTGCTCAAACGAAGACAGTACATGCAGCTGGAAGGACAAATCTCTCAAAGTGAGACCTCACTTCTGTGGCTAGTGGGGTTTGCCATTTTGTTTGGGGTTTTGTTGTTTTTTGTTTTGTTTGTTTTGAAGAGTCTTTGTATCTCACTAAAAAAGAAAGATAAAAATTTACGCGACACTCTGAAGTGACCTGTGAATGTTGTCTTCGAAAGAGTGACTTATTTCACAAGCTTAATACAAAAAGATACAAGGGAGATGGATGTTCAGATTTAATTCCAAGACCAAAAAAACTCCTGGCATTTATTTGGCTTTCTGTGAGACCTTTGGAAGGGCAGTCGAGAGCTTCTCTCCCCTCCTTGTTTTGGGGGAGGGGATCTTACTCCACCAGAGAAGCAATAGTGACTTGCTTTTTACAAAGCACACACTGCTCCCTTGCACGAGAACACGACAATCCTGTGCCTTTAACTGTAGAGAGCAGAACGCAATGCTCAAAGTATCCCAAATCTTCACACCACAGCTTTAAAATGTGACCAAGACAAAAGACACCCAGTGATACCCTTTCACAGTACATGCACAGATGGCAATGAACCCCAGTCTCTCAATGCACCTTTAAGGATAAAATATTACATTTACCAATATTTTCAAAGGACTTCCTCCTACAATATTAACCAACCTTTGGTTTGTTGCTTTTGCCTTTGCTTTTTGTTTTCAACAGACTTATGCAAGTTCCATTTAAACAAGAATGAAGACAGGAAACTAGTTCCAAATACTTACTACTCTACTCAAGTTGCAATGACAAGCCAGATGAGCAAAGTCCACTGCCACACATTTCTACTACACAACACACAACCTGTGTTCACTAATGCCTTCATGCTGCTTGAGGGGAGAAAGCAAGTATGCATTAGACTGTCTCTGATCACCAGATCATCTTCTGAGGTTGTGACTAGTATGAAGAGACAAAGACGCTGTTGTTCCCATGACACTGATGTTCCTGAAATTCTCCCATACAAGCAAAATTTGCATATGATTAATTTCTTCCAGAATATGATATAGTCACATCCAGACAGCATATAGCTGAGAAACCACTCATCTTGGCAAAATACTCTGGGTACCTGCAGTATTCTACTTTCACTAAAAAAAAACCCAGAATAATTCAAAATTTTCATTGTGGTTCACTTGTAGGACAAAAGGCAGACTTGTAGTGGAGTGTAAAACAAATTAGTCAGTGTGAACTTTTTGTTTACTTATACTACTATTTTGTCCTACAGCGGAAAAAAAGGAAGGAGAGAGAAAGAATGAAGGTTTCTTCATTCATTCTGAAACTAAAGTGGGTGCATAAAGCTTCCTGAAGAGACCACTAAATTAAGCGATATCAATACACTTGTTTCCACCCAAAAAATCACAAGTTTGAATGGCAAGAGAAGTATGTTTTCTAACTTCTTTCTCAATGACTGCAATGGTTGACCTAGTTTCTGTTTATTATAGCTTTGTGTTGAGCACTACCATTTACATCAGTGCAATGCAGCACTCAAACTTCATCTTGTGCCAAACCTAAGAATAGCATTATATTTGCCTTAAGAGAATACACCAAAAAAAAAAAAATCTCTGCTGGAGTTTAGGATTATGTATGGAGTAGTGCATCACATACAGATAACTATCTGGAAGTAGAAGGGTTCCTTCTGAAGAGGGCTCTGAACACAGCCCTTTCCTTTTGTAGCAGGAACAGCTTTCATTTCCTCTCACTGGAACTCTCGTGAATCAACAGGGAAGGTGGGACAGGCAGGAAGAACCTCTTCAACCAACCAGATTGAATGTACAATCAAACCTGTGCTTTGTATACAATGCAATATTTTTAACTGACTAATCACAGACAGAAATTAACTATTGCATCTGAACCTTTGAACACTGTCAAACAGCTGGTAACTTCTAACGAGGGTATGTCCACTTGTATGTCTGCCTAGGTACGAACTCTGATATCAGGCTACAAGTTATTTAAAAGGTATAGTACAAAAAGCTTTAGGAAAGTCAGCATATTTTTTTCTAAAAAAAGAATGGGAGAGTGTTGGGAGTTTTAAAGACAATACACAGGAAATCATTACAAGCTCACCACTCATGGTTCCACTTCGAACGCTTTCATCTCTAAGGGATTTCCTAATATTTTTACAAATAAGAACACTTTTATCAAACAGCCTCCCTGTCTCAAAGCACTTACTTAAAGTGTTAACAGAAAAGATTTAGGTGTACTTGCATTGTTTTTAAGTGTAATTTCTTATGCAGCACAGTGGTATTTTCCATATGAAACCCCCGAGTCTGAAACAATACCCAATTATCATAATCTACTAAGACCTGTATTTCAAAACAGTTTAGAAGTGGTTTTGGATTGCTACTTAGCCGGCAGTCTCCAACCAGCCCAAGTAGTAAGGAGTTGCAAAATCACTGACAAAAAAGGAAGTTACAGAGTGCAACGCTGCCATCTGCTGAAAGTTGGCTTATCTTAATGGTGTAATTGCTATTTCCCTTAGTTTGAGTTGCAGGCTTTTGAGCACTCAAAGCTACTTAGATGTTTAATCTGACTAATTTGAGGATGAGTAACCAATATTTGGATTGAGAACTTGTGCATACAGATACAAGGTCAGCTCTATTCAAGTAGAGTATCTGTATTTCCCTCTAATGGGATGGCCACCCAACACTGGATAATAATTGATGTTTCCATATATTGCACACAAAGCTGCATCACAGCCTTGCAGCAGGTTCTCCATCAACAGCAGGCCCCAAAAGTAATGTTGCATGCATAGTGACAAATCTGGAATAGGATATCCAAGCTTGCAGCTTCCTCTAGCTATGCACAAGGCAAAGTTGCACATCAGGGTGGACACCTTTCCCTCCAGCAGACTGGGCTAGTTTGCCAGGACTGCACTCGAAGGAGGTAGACTTGTTGGGAAACTCTGATTCCATATTTTTAATTGCTTTTTATTTCTCCATATCTAGTCACAGAATAAAAATTTCCTTTACAAGTGTTGCATATGGCCTGCTGTAACTGCCAAAATTCAGCTCTCATTTGCCAAGAGACATGATTTTTCAGCTGGGGGCTAAACCAAAGTTGTTCACCTAGCAAAACTCACTAAAAAGAAAAAAAGCAACCAAGAAGAATTTGTGTGAAAGTACCACAATGTCATTTTCACTGACCTAGATTAGCTGTGGTAACTAAATTTAGGTAGGCGTAGAGAGCTCTCCCACAGCAAAGGCTGTCATGCACAACCGCTGCCCATGAAGCAGTTTGACATTCACGCCCTGTGCTCTGCTGTTTGATTAGCACTTCTCAGATAAATGAGACAGTGTTGCACTAGTATAACTCTTTATAGTGCACGCTGTATAATTTTTGTTCCTGTTTCACCAATATAAATCTGAAATAACTCTGCTTAGCTGAGCGGACAGACACGGACCTCAATTTCTCTCGGTGTAAACAAACCAGATGTGTGAGACACTGCACCAAGTTCAGTCATCCGTGGCTTTACCAGATACAGATGCTCAACAGTACAAGCCTGATTTGTCTATGCCTTGCACTGAAGCAAGATCAGAATTATAATATATCACTACTTGATGAGAACAGTAGTTGATAATCACTTTGAACAGATTGTGAGCAATCTAATGGGGAACACTGTGCAGAAGAAATAGGTCTCTTCTGTATACAGGAGGACAAACTCACTCATCAAATGATGAATGCCACACAGCCCCCTTCTTTGTTACCATCTCTCACTTCTTCAAGACACCCACCGGAAAAATTCAAGCCTCAGTCATACCATCTACTTTGGTGCAGCTCCACAGTAATTATAATGAATTCATGCTGCATCACTTACATTGATAAAAGGAAACTATCAGGAGATTCCAGAAGCATTTTACTAGACTTAATTCCTAGCATAAACTTGTAAGTGCTCCACTGATGTCTGTCAGTTTGATTAGGGTACCAATCACATACCAAGGAATACTTTCAACTGCATATTTTAAGACAGTTTTCGTTCTAGCAGTAGCATTAATAAGAGGCCAAAAAAGCTTTTGCTCAGAGATTTAAACATTCACTCTTAGCTATATTTTCCTACAGAATGAAGAAAGTGAAATTTTAGGGGAAAAAGGTCAGTCAAAGATGAGATGTAGTATACTGGCATTTTACACTTTAGTTGATAATTTGTGGATGTTTACGTTGTTTGACACAAGATGAGAAGAGCTTATCAGTAAAACAAGACACAAACAGCATGCGTGGGAATTGCAGTCACGGGGACACTGAGCTACAGCAAAGACTCATTTAGTCAGAGTAGCTCACAAATACCCACTCAGTAAAGAATGAGCAAGAAGCATTTTTGCCAGATCAAAGCTCATATTTACAATCCCAAGCCAAGGAACAGTAAAGTCAGTAGATTTGATTACACAAGATACAGAAACAGCTCTTTTTTTGTGCACAGCAAAAATGGGGAACAGAAGCTCAAAGCTGCAGCCACCAGTACTACAGGACAAAGGTTTGTAGGTCAAAGTCACCTTGGTCAATGGTTTCCTGCAAACCACCAGCACAATTAGTCTCATGCAAGATAACTTGAACTGACCACCAACTAGGACTTCACAGACTATTGGTGTGGTCCATGAACATCAAGAAAATATCTGCAGAAAGAAATGATCACATGAGATCCAAGCACAGGATGTAGAGCACACAACGAATGGAAACATGAAAAGGCAGGGCCAAATCCTCCTATGTTTTCAATGGATGCAGTGATAGTGTACAGTGGTATTTTATTTTTTTAAAACCTCCCACAGAAGCCAAGCCAGATGGCCAAATGCTGCTACTACTAATGCTGCTAATACTCCTTCAGGATTATTTATTGAGTGAGACAGCTAAGACCAGCACTTTCATAGTTTGTAATCACTATCATTTTTCTCCTAGTTTGTCTGTATCAGTTATAATTTTCTTTCAGGATATGACTTGTTAGTCTCCAATGCCTATTGTTCATATCTTCTCTGAGATTATTACTTAGCCACTACTCTGAGATTATTACTCAGCCAATGCAAGTACAATTGAATTTAGATGTGTTGTTCTTATTTCAACTGTATCCAAGCCACAATTGTTATTGGAAACTTCTGGTCTAAGTTACTTTCTGAACTGACCCTTAAACCCCACTTTCTTACATAGTCCAGCATTCATTTAATGGAGTCAGTTACAGGAATTTTCACCCCATTATCCCATGGACGAGCTTCCAGAGAAAACAAGCAACTTAATAAGCAGAAATATTCCATACAAAAATTAAATACAGTCCAACGTGTATTGCAAAACAACATTCACTGGAGACATCAAGGAATTGTACTTTTCCAATTAACACACTATACAAGGAAGCAATCTTGAAGCAACAGCTCACCATGGGTCACACCTGATGAGTGCTGTTGGCTGTCCTCCTCATCACCTGGCTCTGAAGAGGTCACACACCACTAATACCCCATCCCAGTTGTGAAAAGCCTGGTATACAATAAGCCAAAGCCATCTGTTCTCTAAGGGCAATTAAAAGATGTCCAAGCAAGGAAGTTTACTGTGCTAATGGTTCATTCTGCTATTTGCCTTAATTTGCATCTCAGTTGTGGAAGGGACCTGTTTGATTTCTGAAGGTACTCCTCATTCCAAATGAAGCAAATGAAAACCGGATCTCTCAGCCACAGTGCTGGCCAAACACATCTGCTGGGACTACCTTGGCTACTTTTCTTTCTTTGCCAAAAGGTAAAAATATTATCGTATCAAGTAGCACGTAGCAATATTGCTTGGGTGGGTCTCTACGTTTAGAGTAGGAAACAAGTGCTACCTTATATCAGCAGCCAAACTTATGTAAATAATAAATACAATGCAAAGTGAAAGATCAGAAAAACAATTTAGCATAAAGTACTCTTCTTCAGGGCATGATGACCAAAAAAAAAAGTTTTAGAAATCAAGTCACAGGCATTTCTCAGATCAAGCACCGAAGGAGCATTACGCCAATTACATCCTCCCACCCAGCGGCCACAGAACAGAAAGTCCTCTCCAAAATGATGAGTGCCAAATGCAGCAGTCTCACACTATTTACTGGTCAATGTACACAAGTACATACAAGGGAGACCATTATGTCCTTCTCATTTCAGGTGTCATCCAGGAAGATCATTTCCACAGCTTAACTGTGTTCCAAAATGATGGTGTTCTTCCCAGCAATTGTATTTTGTGGTTCTACTTCCATTTCCTTTACCATGCACACATAAGCAGGCCTCTTTTTGGTTTGATTTATTTACCCTATAATTTGTGCTTCTGTTTTCAACTAGTATTTACTGCTGAATCATGCCAAAAATCACACATACTGAATATTGCAGTGGGTCATACTTTAAAGCCCCATAAATTTCCTGGTTTCCTTGCAGCCAGACATAAGCTTCTCATTACTTTGGGCCAAACTTTATCCTCTTATGGAACATGCAGCAAATTCACAGAACTCAGTGAAAATGCACTCACTTGTACTGTACTTTAATACTACATTTAAAAAACAGTCACTTCAATCTTGATTCATTGATGGTTTGGCTTCTACTTTTGGAGGTATTCAGATGACAGAGGATACTCCTGCAAGAATAACTTCAAACACGTTACTGTTTCCTAGATATCCTTTACAACACCCAGATGCTTAGAATCCAGCAGACAAACGTCAACATCAGCCAGGCATCCCTGAAAAGCTCTGAAAATCTGTCCAAGCGTTTTAAGAATCCCGTCAAAGGGCTACAGTTATTAGGAACCTACAGAAACCCAGTTATTAGGAACTGGGCAAGTACCCTATTAAAGAAATTTGCCTTCAAACACAAAGACACATCATAGCACTCCTAGTACCCACAACAAAACAAGCGTCTCCAACTCCAGGGTAAAAAAATATTTTCAAAGATAGTATTTGTTAAGAAGTTGAGAAACAGTGGCACAACCACACCAAACATCTCCTTTACTATAATAAATAGCAGCATTCTTTTGACTAGATTACACTGCAGGTGCTGCACAGCTAAGTGAGAAGGACAGATACAATCAGATATATCCATCTGTCACAGCAGTATTTTTAACATATGTAGCCTACTACAGGCCTTGCAAGCAGTTCCATATTAGGAGTCAAACTTTCAAAGCTATTAGAGCATTAAATACATATGATAGGCACACAAGTACCTATAAATTTCAACAGGTCTGAATGTAGGCATTTTTTACTGGAACTGATTTTCATGGGACACAGCCACCAAGCCTAACTGACTTTGCAAGTCTCAAGCAGGAAAAAGCACTCCTGAGGTGTCAGGGCCAACAAAGGGCTTTGAGCTGGCTTGTCCATACAGCCCCTCCTGAGCTGCCCCAGGAAGCACAGCACCCACCACTCAACAGGGACTTCCAGGAGCACAGTCAGAGCTGCACTTATATAAAGCAGTTGGTGTACAGCTCATGTTGCAGTGTAAACCCCCTTAGAGCAATTGACCAAAGTGGGAGACAAGTTGAACCCCTCAGGAGGACACTGGGAGTAAGGGGAAATGTCAGTGGGGAGGGAAGCAGCTGAAGGGGTGCTTCTCACCTTCCCTAAAACGGTGCCAGCTTCAAGGCAACCCCTTCTCTTTTGAGGCTGTCTTTCCAATGAGGGAAGGTGGGACAGAAACAAGGTCAGGAGAAGGGCCAAGTGGCCCAGAGCATGAAAGATTAACTTCCCAAACCAGGATCCAGGCACTTAATACAGACACTCCCTACCTCTTCTTGGCTAAAGCATCTTCAAATCCAGCATCAGTTTCCTACAAAACTCCCCTAAACACCAAGGGAGACATATTTTCACTTCCAAGTGACTCAAAATGTAAAAGAAAAAGTGAGGTAGCTCACTGACAAAGCTACATAAACTAGCATTATTAACAGCTTTTAAATATTAAATGGCTTTTAATGTGCTGGCACAATGATGACGTGTCTTTCCTTAAAGAGACATGTATATCTTTCTTTAAGCTTTTCCTTTAAACAGCATGTAAATGGTGCCTACAATTAAGATATATAGTTAACTAACCCTCGTCCCCATTTCAATGGGTAGGACAAATGGAAAATAAATGCAAAAAGTGAAGTCAACTGACAAACATTTCAACTGATTTTGAATGTTCCTGTTTACTGATTGACAGCTTCTCTTCACAAAACCAGCAAACCATCTACGTGATAACACACAGCCACATGACTTCCAGCACAATTTCCTCTTAAGAATTTTACACCATATCTTCAGAAGACAGGTTTTAAAATTCTTGCTTTATCTTTTTCCACAATCTTCCTATGTATGTTTTATTACATATATTAAAATTCCCAGCAGTATTTTTTCATACCGCCATAAATCTGCAACTCCATAGTATAAAGATCTACTGAACTAAAGTAGTCAGTGTAGGCTCACTTGCCTACTTCAAGGGAGCATCCCTTCCCCAAAATTCATAATTACAGACTCTCTGACTATCCCCTTCCATTTCAGCCACTTCCCCTGCTTGTTCTTCCTTTGGGTTTGGTTTAGTTTGTTTTGCTGTATTTTGAGACTTCTCCAAGGTTTCAAATATTTAGGCTGCACCAAAACTATGTGAAGAAACCAAGAGACTTTTTCCACCTTAAAAGCAGAGCCTAACACAGCAAACTCAGCATAAGCAAGAAAATTAAATGGGCACAAAATCCAGGACTGATTGTCCATTTCCTTCCTTTTCCAAACCAGAAAGCTGAGCTCTCTAACCCTCCAAACACCAGCTTCAAACCCTAGAGAGACCAAGGGGTCTCTTATACTGCCACACTAAAGTAACCACTCAAAACACACAGAGAAGAAAAACCTGCCTCTTGAGTGCTCTGTTTGCTCAAGCAAAATGTACAGGCCAATTTGCTTTCTACAGCAACTTCATCTTAAGTTGGCTTGACTAGCTAACAGTTACTCATTTGTTTTTCACTGCCTGAGGCGGGACATTCACATAGCTATAGCCAGACAAAATGATTTTTTAAAAATTCTTTTTGAAAACTTCTTTACCTATGTTCTTCTGACTGCCCTTTGTTCCCTTCTTCTTTGTGTCCATACCCTTTCTCTTTTGTTCTTGTTCCCTCTTTGTAGCATCCCCTTCACCAGTTTCAGAGAGCAATGAATGAAGTACTCCTCTTTTTAAGGCTGCTTTCCTACTTCTTTTACAAGTTTTTCTCACTTCTCCACCTTCTATCAGCCCCAGTGTCCCCCTTTTCCCTCAGCCTTTCTCTTCCCCAAGAAGGCTTTCATGCGAACTTTTTTTCCCCTCCTTTTCTCCCCACCCTTATCTTTCCCCCACAAAAGCAGGGTATTTCTATTTGGTTTCAAAGAGTTCTTCCACATAGTGTGCCAGCACCTAAATTTCATTCCTCTCCTCCTAGCTACTGTTTCCAAGCCCAATACCTCCACAGCAGACTCCACAGCCTTCCCTCCACAGTGTGAAGCAGCCACCTGGACTTCAGGTAGCTCCACATGAAAGCCTCTAACACCTGAAGCTATTCTTCAAAAAATTTGTTTAAAAGAATCTGTCACACCTGCTACATTGGAACTTTGACACAGTACTGAATTCATAGAGACTTAAAAAACATTATACAGCCCATTCACCTCTGTTATTCCAAACACCATGGATCAACAGACTTTAATTTCAGAAAGGTCCTCAAGATGTTACATACAAAGGACAAAGGTGGTGGTGGAACCCAAAACAAAACCAAAATGCATCTATACCTCCAGTGGACTTTGTTTTCTAAGCAACCCTTGGAATTTTGGCCTATTGTTCTCAGCTGTGCACAAGGAAGCATGCAGCAAGTGGTTTCTATTTTTAGGATGTCTGGGAATGTTTTGATTTGGTCTTTTTCGCTCCGTGGCACCACAGTGCCATCTATTGGAAAAAGCTATAAAGACTAGACATTCATTGGCTGTTTACTATTTGCAAAGAATAAAAGTACCTATTTCTTTGATTTCATAACAATTAGGTAGGCCAAGTCCTTACCATAGACTTTTACAGGCATTTGCTAGGATATGCAAACCTTAATATTATGGCAAGTTCCAGACTTTCATATTTAAAGTAATTTAAGTTAAGCAAACATTTCAGAACCTCACAAAGATCACAACTGTACTAACATGCCAGAAACAAGAGTTGCCACTCTTAGAAATAAATATCAGAAAGATCTATCCAGCATAAACCTGTTTCTTAATCCTACATCTGCCATGCCAGTGGAACTCCCTAATTGAGCAAGATCATATAGGGATAAACATAAACACTGCTCCCTAATCTCAGCATTATCAATCCTCCAAGACCAAGCAAGAGCTCCATCTTTGAAAATTCCCCTTCTGTCAATAAGCAGCCCACATCAAACTTTACTGTGTCTATAAACAGGCCCAATTTCTTTCTGGAGTCACGGGGAACTCAGAGCAGCCAGAATAAGCCTTATATTTCATACTCAATGTTAAACAAAGAGAACACAAATTTTAAGAAGCAGTACCTTCTCAAAAAGGAGCTGGAAAGATTTCAGAATAGTTCTGGAGATACAGGGCTGCAAGCATTCCATCCACATCAGGTAAATGAACAGTGAAACAGAAAGGCAGAAGCTAAATGAGCCAGACCCCTAGATAAACCAGGCAGCATAGAAAACTCACCACAGGGAAGTCCTTCCTTCTGAACACACTTTCAGGAGCATCCAGGGCCCATCCAAGACCCTTGACACTTGACAGCAGTCCCCAGGATGAGGCCATGGCTCCCCTGGCTACCACCTACAACGACCGTGATGAACACGGAGCAGTGGCTCAGAAAGGGAGCCCAAGCTCTGGCACGTGACTTTCAAAAGGAAAATGAGGCACAGGTGAACCACGTTACCATTTGGGGAAGAGGAGGGAGAGGGAAGGATGGATTACCTCTCCCTAGATCACAGGGCAGCTGGCACTTTGCATCCCTCAAACAGGTGTTTTGCAAACGGTGCCTACGTTAAAGATTTAGAAAATAAGCTACTGCTAACATACAGACACTGGGAGCTCTCCCATAATGGTGTGAAAGTGTCTTTATGCACATACGTACCAATACGCATATATATGTATATATATATATATATACACACATTTCTATATGTAAGCTGCCGCCAAGCAGCATTAGACCATTAACCAACAAATCAGAACCAAAAAGCTTAATAAGAAAAAACCAATTTAGCATCATAAAAGTATATACTTTATTTTCATAAGCCTGTAAGACACCAAACATTCACAAAAAAGTTGCAAATGCAAGGAACAGGCCGGGCCACTCCACATTTCACTTCGTGAGAGCTGCTGCAGCCATGCTGGAGACCACCTCAGCACCACACAAGCACAGGCTCCTGATGCCCTGGAGAAACCCTGCCCAGGTCCAAGCCTCATCCCCTCCCAGGGGCATACAGCTCACCTCCTCCTCCTCCCCACGGCTGCCCTAGGAGAAGGGAATGAGGCAGAGTCACCGACCTCATCCCAGCACGGCACCCTACCCGCCCGGGATCTGCACAGCCTCCCCGGAACCAGCCCCACAGCAGCCCTGCCATGGGCTGGGGCAGGAGGAGACCCCAGCACAATCCTGCCCGGGCACCCTCTGCCAGCCCACAGCCAGCTGTACCCCTCCAGCAGGGTTATGTCCCTTCACAGCCCTGCCTCCCTCATGAACTCCTCACACTTTAGCAGTGTAGTATGTTGTAAACACCCATCAGATAAGTAACATTCTCATTTTACAGGGATTTCCAGTAAATCCCCATAATTAGTCCTGATTTAGCATGATTTTCACTGTGAAATGCCCATCTTGGAATATGTTTCCCTGAGGTGTCAGGCACAGGAATCCATCATGAGGGGCAGGAACGCAAACAAGCATTGCCTAACACAGGGATTTTTGTTTCTTTTTACTTTTTTCACAGAGTCAAGACAAAAATGAGTAAAAGACAAGGTAAAGACCAAGGGGAAGAAGAAGATCTTGTGGAGAAGGTCACAGCACTGTGTGCTCCCACGGCATGTCCTGGCTGCTCTCTGGCACCACAGAGACATGTCACAAAACAGCTGTAGAGGCAACGAACATCTACTTCATGCACCTTGAATGGCAAAAATTGCACAGTCACCAGCCTAGCACGCCAGAGCAAGACCCCAAATGTCAAACTAGCAGTTAGTCCTTGGTGAGAGGGTGCAGGAGCTGCTGCCTGTTCCTTGAGACACACAGGGGAAGGGGGAAAGGAAGCAGCACTGTTCTCACTGTTTCTTAAGGAGGTGTGTATCCAAGGAATGGAGTTCCTCTCCCTATTCTAAAGATTTGTGGTTTGTTTGTTTTTTTTCCCCAGTTACACAAAAGCAGTATTTTCATTTTTTAGTATTCCCACTACTTGTGTAAGTACTCCTCTGTACTGTCTGTCTCCTCAGTACTGGGACATGGATATCCTGCACGAAGGAGAAACTGTGAAACTCGCTGCAAGCAAAAGATGAATTTTATTAATCCTTTGATAAATAACACATCTCTGTTTTTGACTTGCAGTTCCTTATACTACTATGGCACACACTTTAGGTATTATCACAACAGCATCGGAATCAGTGAAGTCAATGCAAAATTCAGAGGGGAGCAAGTGGTAATCAAATGACAGAAGAAGGGGTAATTAAAAATCTTAGTGGCCCTTCAGGGAGTTAAGACCTACAGTACAGGAAAAGGGTTCATTTGGGCAATAGAGGCAGCTCTGGCTGCATGATCTTGAGGGCCTCATTTAAGTTTTTGATATGAATTGCACCGTGAAAGCAGCAGACTAGATGTTAACACAGACACGAGTTCACAAAATCCAGGCAAGTGTCTTCCCCAACAGAGAGCTGCCCTTTTCCGTGGCCCTGCTGCCTTGCTTAAGTGGTGAAATCAGAAATTATTTGAATTATTTTCCCTCCTGCTACAGCCTGCACATTTGTAAAGCATTATCAAAGTAATGAGCAGCTATGAAGACTGTCACCGCCAAAGGAGGCAAACTGGCGAGATGTCACCGTTCAGCTGCAGTGATCGCACCAGTCAAGCATTTACTTGCACTCCGTGTGAAACAACACGGCAAAAAATAACCTTTATTTCCTGCAGGTTGTCACTCACAAGCAGCTCTCAGGAGGAACACGTTTGTTGCCGCGCAGTGACAGGCTGCTCTGAGCACGGCACACCGGCCCCCCTCAGTGGGGACAAGTCGCTGCAGCCGAACGCACACGTGCCCGCGCCGGAGCGAGCGACAGCGTTCCCCGCGCGGCCCGCCGCAGCCACTTCCCGGGGCGCGCTGTGCCCCTCTCCAGCGGGCCCACGCCGCCGCCTCGCCTGCATTATTTTTCCCCGCACTTTTGTCTTCCGCCCTCCGGAGCGCCGCTGAGTCCCAAAAAAAGCCCGTTTTCCCTCCCAAAAAGCTGTGTGCTCCAGGTGAGGCTCGAACTCACAACCTCGGCATTGCTCGGCTTTGTACTGCTGTATAAGTACCGCGCGCTAACCGATTGCGCCACTGGAGCCCTGACACCAACTCCTCCCGAACGGTTTATCAAGGGCTCGCCCGGCCCGGGCGGGGGAAGGGCGGCAGACACTCTCTTGCACCCGCGCTGGGCGCCGGCCCGGGGCCGCCCCGGTTCCCTGCCAGGGCCTACAACCCAGCAGCGGCACTAGGAGAGCAGGAGCGACCGGATGGACGCTCCGCCACTCGCGGAGGGCGGCGCCCGCGAGCACGGGAGGGAAGAGAACGGCGGCGCGGCCCGGACAAAGCCCTCCCGTCCCGGCCTCCCCGCTGGGCGGGCGGTGTGGGGGCGGCGGGAGAGCCCGGCCCCCTCCGGCGCTGGGCGGGCGGGGCTGCGGGCAGGGCGGGGCGGGGCGGTGGCAGGGCTTGGACGCCACCTGGAGCTCCAGGCTGTGCCGGGTGCTGTGGCTCTGGCGGATCTGTGACGCGGAGATGGGGGAGACGGACCCCGGGCGCGGGTGGTGCGGGACCCAGCCTGCTGACGGCCTTCAGTAAAAGGCATCGGCCGCTGGGTCAGTGAAGTGCAGCCTCAGGCTCGTTGGCAGCCGTGGGCAGAGGATGCACCGTCTGTCGTGCTCAGGCCCAGGCTGCAGGGAAGGATAACCGGTTACTGCCAGGGAATTAAATGTTAATGGCTGTAGCATCGCTACCTGCGCGCCTCGGGGCTCTGCGGGCTGCCTGCTACCCCAGCGCCGCTCTGTGCGACACCAGGGATGCCTGCCACTCTGAAAATAAGAGTTTATTCAACTCTACAAGTTTATTATCAAAGTATACCTGTAACATGGATATATTCTGCAGATCCATCTTACGTTTATGTGGCAAGAAGATAGTAAACATAATACACACGAGATATTTAAAGACAACTGACTCCACTACCTCTTTCCCCCCCTGATCCCCATGGTAAATAAGCTGACACTTTTTGAGTGGAGAGAAGGTACTTCTCACTTGCTGAGAAAGTTGTTCTGCTGTTGATATTATTACTGTGGGCATTACCTAAGATATATTTCAGTGGTATACACCACTGACAAGTGAAGTAGCATGCAATTGCTGTATGTGGCCCTTGAAGGTGGCTGGCATGGAGAAAAAGAGAAGACTGACAGTTCAGTTCTTAGTGAAATTTTCTGTCATCTCATAGGTTTAGTTGGCATACTGGAAAACGATAGCAGCTTTCATTACCCTTAACAGTGCATTATTGTAGTAAAAATAGATTCTATACCACATAAAGATTGCTGTGGACATCATTTCATCCAAACAAGAGCTTTTTTTGGAAAATAAAAGAACGTCAGAAAGAATCAAAGGTGAAGTTATGAACATACAGAGAAGCGCTTCATTGCAGGTTTAACCTTGGACTCAGGCAAGAAAGAAGATTGAGTCTAATTTTAGTATCTATATAGATGATAATCACTGCTTGTTGCATTTCAATCAGCTTTCCCATAAAAACAGTTATAATGGTGAATATTCCAGTAGTTTTAGTGGGCTCTTTAGTTATTCTCTTGTGCTATAAGACTCACTTGTTTGTTATGTTTGTCCCCGGAGACACTGAGGCCTTTGATTGTATGTTTATGAATATAGCAGTGAAATTTGCCACATCAATTAGTTTGTGGGAATAGAACTGTACTTGGGTTCAGATAATAAGTTTGTTAGTGATTGGAATTTTTGTTTTCAGCAACTATATGGGAGTTTTTTATGTAGATAATTTTTTAAGTACTTAGTTTGTGTTCTCAAAGAAAACAGAAAAGTACAAAATTGACCAAGAATAGGAAGCATATTTGAGTACCATGAGTTATTTAATCATATATAATTCTTCCTTTTCATTTTCCTCTCAATACTGAAAGAAGTAAAAAAAAACCCAGAAAAGATAAAAAGCAGAAGTTAAAGCTGTCCTAATGCCAAAGAAAATTACTTGCTTCCTGCTGCTTAGAGAACGTCCAGATTATCACCTCAGTGTAGCGCTCTTATTTTAACACCAACATGGATAAATCAGGCAGGGACAGAACAGGAAAGTTGAAATGATACTGAAAGGATTTTTGTGGTGAATGCAAACCTCCCCAGTGAAGATTTTTCAGAACACTTTTCAGCACTAAGTGTGAAAAAAAACCCCAAGGTTTAAGAACAAATTTGCAAATGCTGTTTGCTTTCAAGACTAGAAGGGGTAGAGCAGAGCAGGCAGTATCCGCACTTGCTGGCTTTTTGGTCCGTTTCCGTCTCCCTTTCCTAGTGACTCTAATCCATTCTATGTCTTTATCACCTTCTTTAGGTCACTAAAAAAACCAAAAAAAGGTAGCATAGAGACTGCAGTTAAGAAAAGTATATGACCAAATATCAATTTAATACAGATAAAAATCCTGGCCAATTAATCTTGGCCTGAATACCCCTCACTAGTAACACAATATTTATCTGGTGTTTTTTGTTAACGTATCCTGCTTGCTGGAGCCCAGCTTGTAAATTTAAGTCTCTAGTGGGTCTGGTGGTTGAGGAAAGTAGAAAAATAGAGTAAGTGTTGTCCTAAACTTAGTTTTTTTCACCTACACTTTTTTCCTGCACCTTCAATGCAAAAGAGGGATTATTTTTGTGTAGCAGTTTTGTGTTTCAGTACTCTTGCAGTTCTTTGGCCATGAAAGCTGACAAATTGAGTCCTTACCTTTTCATAAAAGGAAAGATCTGAACCAGAAGGGAGAACAGAAACCCCAGGTGCTGTACAGGCTTTGATGAATGTGAAGAACCACTGTGAAGCAGACTGCAAGGAAAATCCAGGCCCCAATCAGTTCATGAGGTATATGAGATGCATGTGTTTACTTGGGTCTCACAGAGACTGCAACACTGGTTCTTTTCTATGCCTCTCCAAAACACTTCACTGAAATAGTTTCATAGCTTATACTTTCATGCCATGCAGAAAATGTCTTAGCCCCACCATTATATGCACAAAGAGGCAATTAACTTCATTTTTCAAAACCTACTGATTTTCAGACAGTTGCAGAAAATGCTACCCTTTGATAATAGCCCCAGCCTTATATTAATGGTGAATTTTGTAAGTGAACTTTTTCTCCTTGAATAGTTCTAGCTATCAGACTTTCGTACCTCACTCAAGCCACAAAATTAATTTATGAGCCTGCAACTGAGAACGTTTTCTCTGTAGATAATAGACCTTGTATTCTGCCTGGTGGAAAAAAAATGGAGACTAGGGATTAGAATAGTGGTTGTGGACAAGAGCCCTGCAGTTAAAACTGGCACTTTAATACTGCAGTGAACAAGGATTGGCTCAATCAATTCCAGGATCGGTGTTTTTTCCTACTGTGACTTTGTACAATGTCTTGGCTTTCATGCCCAACAAATGGAGTCCTGCTCTGCGATAAAAGTTACTAATAATGAGGTAGAGCTTTACAAAACTGTGATCATTAAATAGAGCGTCTTCAGTTCTCCAGTCCTGCCAGTCTGGGTCATAATCCCCTAAGTGAAAGTGCATTTTAAATAGAAGCTGTCTTTCCTTCACAGCTAAATAGTATGCCAGAAGCCTACAGAACAGAAAGTACCAAAATGCACCTATCTGTAAGACCAAAAACAAGCCTAATGAGGTTGCTGTGTGATGGTGTCTCACCACAGCCAATCGTTGGTAGGTATTTTGTGTGCTAAATAAATAATGTGGTGCTAGTGTTTTATAACTGAATGAAATAATAATTACTTTGGTCTTATTTCAGAGAGAATTACTGCTAGTCCCATTGTGATTGTATTAATACAGTGGAACTGTAATCCATATGTGGATTTTTTTATCCCAGCATGAATGGATTTTTATTTTCTGTTTTCTAAGTTGCAAAATGAGTGTACGTTAAACTGCAAAGAAGTGATAGAAATGACAGTAAGACAGAGTCACCCTTACACATACTTAATAAGAGCATAGTGTTAGTTCAGATTCACAGCCCACTGCTTTCTTCTGTTGGAAAATTACAATGCTAAAGGTAAAGAACTCCCAATTTTGTACTGCTCAGCATGTTGGGTCTTCAGTCCCATAGCTGCACTGCTCATATGTGCAAGCCATGGAGGAAGTACCACTCACTTTTAACCAAATTGTGCTATCACCTTATACCTACACACATTCACCCACTAAGGACAGCATAGGTAGAAGTGGAAGACTAAGATGTGTCAAGTGCAAAGGGCTAAGAGATTGTATTGTCTTGGGATTTTTTGTTTACCACCCATTTCTTGTGTTTGGAGTCTGAAAAAATGTTTATACATTTCTTTATTAAAAAAAAATTGGAGGTGACAGGGAACAGAGTGAGCAGTCCTGTAGCAACTATGTAGATGTTGATCAGATATTAGTCAGGGAATAAAGAGTGATACAGCTCTGGAATGTCCAGTTCTCAGTTTTTTGTTTGCGTGACAGTGTGATGGCAATATTCTGCACTTTCCCAAAGGGCAAAAAGGAACCAGAGTCAGCTCTCTCACAACCCCTACTACAACACTGGCAGAAGGGATCAAATTCAAATGAGCCTTTATGGACAGTTGCTTTTGGTCTTACAAATGCAGGAGACATCTGTATTTTGGCTATTTGGCAGAAGATCCCAGTATTTTCAAAGAAGTGCACGTATCCCAAGCATTTGTACTAAGAAGGCTGAGGGGAGGTGAATGCCCCAGCCTTGCCCATTTTCTTAACTCTGTGTAACAAGGCCATTTTTGTAGAGAGGTTGCATATGCACTCCAGTGGATGCAGTAAAGAGAACTGGGCAAAACCCAGCCTCCGATGAAAAAATATATTTTAAAAACATGAGTCAATTATTAGCTAAGCTGCTGGAGCATTAGTGCTCTCTGTGAAGTAACCTTTGGCTGATGGACCTGTCCCCTTTGACACTGAAGCCTGAAGACACCTCTTGTACCAGCCAATCCCCTGAGCACTGAGGGTGGAATCACAGGCAGTTGGCTCACAGAAAAAGCACTCTGCAAATTCTCATATCTCAGGCAAAACTTTCACAGCTGGTGGACCATGGAGCTTCTTGTGAATGTAAGAAAATGGATAGAAGAAAACAAAACTGCCTTTTTGCCACCTGTTTGCAATAAGCTCATGTAAGTAAATGAAGATTTTTTTTACCAAGTTATTGGATATACAAATATTCCTAGCTATCAGAGGAAGCTGCAACAGTAAATACATGGTAAAGATTAGTAAGGAACTGTAGTTTCTCTCAGACTGCAGCCACAGGGCTGTTCCAAAGAACAGAAAGTGATTGAATTCTGTTTTGCAATAACTCAGCAGAAGCTGCAAAGATCAACTTGAATACAAGATACTTGGCTCAACTCAAAGTGTCTTGTAGGCAGTGAGAATGAGTTAAGAGATTTTGTGTCAGGTTCTGTGACAACAAACTCCTAGAAATCAGAGATCACATCCTCAAACAACAATAAAATTTAGCTAACCAGATTAGTGCTACCAGATTTCAACCTGAAATAGCTGTTAGAGCCAAAGCTGCAGGAGCAATCAAAACCAGCAGGATATATCACTGAAAAATATGGAAAAAGGAAGGGCAGGGTCACCGGAGAAGCAGGTTTCCAGGGCATTTCCAGAGCTGTCAAAGCAGGAGGGTAGGGAAGCTGAAGGGGCAGTTTAAAGCTATGAAGATATTCTGAATGAGACAGCTAACATAAGAAAAAAGTGTGGGCATTATGCAGTTGTACACCATGCATATTTTCTGTGTCAAAGCTTGTGAACAAATCCCGATGTAAATGGTTCAATGTGTCGCACCTTCTAGGCAAAACATTAGCAAGGATTTCTTTTGTCAGTGAAGCTCAGGACAAAATATTTTCTCAAAAACTTTCTATATAGAAGACTTTCATTAGAAAGTACTCTCTCTAAGGAGTGGCATACAGGCAGGTTTTATAAAGAAATTAAACAGCATTTTCTTAATTTTATAAAACAATCTTGCTTTACAGTTTTAATAATTAAAAAAAGGCATCAAACAATATGCCTCTTGGCCTACCCTGAAGCACTATCTCTAATGTAAAGCTGAATGGGCATTAATGTATCAGTGATACTAATTTCCATTCACAAGGGCAAGGGTTACTTTTCAAAGCAATGGTTACAAGACAAAGAATAGGTAAAGAGTACATCCTTACTGGCATGTCTGTGTTGAAACTATAGCTGTATGTAGAACTGAAAAATTCTGAAACTTTAATCACTACAATAGTTTCACAATGGGAAAGAATGGGAAAAGTATTTCTTGTTATGGGTGTTTCCATTTTTTTCATTTTCAAAATGGATTTAGGAAGCATTTTGTAAAGCATATTCATTTCTGAAGCTTACCAATGATAATGGCAAAATTTTAGTATTTTATATATATGGAATATTTGTGTGTTTCTTTCGTCATCGGTAAGATGAACCTTTTTTGTTATTACTGCACTAGTCTGTATTGCTTACCGGCAGTTCTGCATAAACCTTAACTCTGGAATGTGACACCTATCAGAGATCTTTCCCATAAACATTTTAAGAAGCCACAGTGAAACAAGAAACATTTTTTGTGATAAAAATTGCATAGTTAAAAAAAAAAAAGGTAATCCATTTTCCCAACATAGCTTTAGCCTATGTAGATGGAGAGGAAAACCATCTACTGCATAGATTTTCTCACCAACTGCTTCTGGTGCTACCTAAATGTTTTCAGGATTTTCCAGAAAGTTTTAGGTGATTTTCTAAGAAGCAACTAATAGATTTCCAACATTTTTTCTAAGGTTTGATCCTTTATGTGCTGAGTGGAGATGTATACAGCAATTTTCTCCCTGCCATGTACTGCCTAACTGGAAGGTAACCACTTCAAAACATTTAAGTAACTTAAAATCCTATGTTTCAAGAGACAGTTAACAGTTAAAAACCAGGTCTCACAGCAAATCAGTGGGGCTTTTGGTATCTAAAGTTATTACAGCTTTCAGGCTTTTATTATAGTGCTTCATACATTTGAGAGGATCAAAAATTTTAAATATCCATTTGGGATTTCAAAACAAAACCTCAGTTCCTGAATTACTGCCTATTCAATTTACCAAAGTCAAGAAAAGGATACATCTAATTAAATTGCAGCTCTGACATTGTATTTTAATGACCCTATCTTGCAAGTTTAAATGCTTTTTAACCGCAACAACGAGCAATTAGTGCAAAATCAAACCCCTTGACATAGCTGATTTTTACAGGTACTTCTAAAGCTCTTCTCCTGAGTTCAGAATATGATGCTTACCAAAAGGAGGCTGAAGTGTGGTCATGGACTATTTGATTCTTTATAGTCTTAAAATGTTTCTAAAGGGTTGCCTGGTGGTACCATTTTCTTTATGTGAATGAGAAATGTAAAATTATAGAAAACTTAATAATCCATTGGTTAGTTCCTCATTCTAACAATAGTACACTCAAGTAATTTTCTCACCTCTGCAGCCTTTACAATACACTATTTGCATTTTGACAGTCTTTACTGAAACTGCTTTCCTTTGTTAAGATATTTCTTCTTAAGTTAATGCAGCTATATTAACCAGGTAACTTTATTTAGCGAGATGGACAAACTTACCTATTGGAGTTCCTGGTCATATTTCACAGCTGGAATCTTTTGGTGGTGCCAGGAATGACTGGAATGATTAACCCATAATTGCCTGTTTATTGTATAAAGCCCAGATAAATCCATGGGATAACAGAATTAATCGTCGATTTACCAAATAAAAAAGTCAAGCAATAATTATTTTAAAGCAGTATTTTCACTTTTACTTAATTAACTAATAACAAAACTGTATGGGTTTATGTAAAAAAAAATAAATTATCTTACAGTATACTACAAGATACACACAGATTGCCTTATTTTATTTTTCAGGTTTGATTTTCATTTATTTCATTAATTATTAACTGTGTTGCTACTGTTTTGGTTGTTCCAGCATAGCAAAACCAGTATAAATAGAGCAGAAATTAGATGGCAATTCCTACCATCAGTATCTCTAGTAATTCTATCAATGTGAGGGAAAAAAGTACATTTTTACCTTTATTAGCCTTTAAGAGCTTTACTTTTACATAATCAGCTCAGGTTGAAAAGCCATTTTCCTAGTTCCTGTCTCTTAGGTAACATTCTTTATCTTTACAGTTCAGAGCTCTTTCCACAGCTGGCAGCTATTGTTGTCCCTTTTTCATAGATGGAGGCATTGAAACACCAGGAGGGAGGTAGTTGGCTACAGGTCACCTGACAGGGCAGTGCCAGAGCAGAGAGATGGATCCAAGGTCTTTTCAGTTCTTGTTCTGGATGTTGCTTTTCACTCAACATTGTTTCATTGACTCACTGTCCTAATAGAATTTAAAAAACTAAATGAAATAAAAAACATCATGAATAGAGGTAGCTGTAAAATGTCACTTTCTTTTCTAGGCATCGCTATCAATTAAATGTGATGTTTGTTGGAGGGCCAAATGAAAGGAAGGATTATCATATTGAAGAAGGAGAAGAGGTAACCTATAGGTTGTTTGTATTTTTCTGGTTTAATTGATCTATAATGATTAAATGCAGCTGCTTTTGAAGCTACAGCTACAGATTAGCAGTGTAAGGCTCAGTGATGTTGTATTTATTAGATCTATTCATAGGCTTAAACAGAGTCATTCACCAGAACCATACAGCATCTGTGCATTTTGTTTGAAACAAGCACATGAGATCAGATCTGTTTTGCTATAATTGATTTCCAACAGGAACCTAGAGTAAGTGTTCTGACACATCAAAATGTCTCATTTCAACATTTTGGAACAAAACTTTGGAAAGGTACTGATATTTTTAAAGTGATATTTTGTTGCACAAGATTGATATACATTTCAAAAGTAACTTTGACATTCAAAAATCAAAACTATTTTAATTCACTAGAAATTACATTTTTTCTGTACTTTGTGAAAATTATCAGTTTTACAGCTTTCATTTGGGTTTGGAAAGTTAAAGAATAGAGTCTTTAAATATTTTTCAAATCATTCTCCTTTACTGCACATCTTTTTTATCAAGACAAAGCCATCCCACTGCTCTGAGTTGTGAGCAGCCATTGTGCCAAATGCAGAAAATAGAAAGAAAGAGTAGAAACTTAACGAAATTGTGTAACAATTGACACCTGCTTTGTTTATTGCCTTTTCATGGAATTGCCTGCTTGGCCTGGGGACTTCTCCAGTCCACAATTGGCTCTGGAAGAACCCTAAGGAAAGGTGGTTACTAGAAGCCTAGGAGTAAGGGTGTCAGGATGGGAGGCAATTTGTCTTGCTTCCCAGCAGAATAATTTAATTCCATGTAATTCCAATAAAATTTGGCAACCTAATTTTAAGTACCTTTGGAAGCCCAAGCCTAAGCATCTACGTAGTTCAAGGCAGAAATGTGTCAAGTTTCAATAAATCCTTTCAAACGTAAAGAAAAGTTCACTTGCTTGTCATTAAATTCTTTTCTCCCCAAACCAATGCAAGCATTTCAGAAGAGCCTTCAGTGCTTTTCTGTTCTAATTGTGCTGTGCTGGTGTTTGTAGTCCTTACAAGCACATGACTGTGAAAGAGCAGATGCTGAGTGATCACTGTGGGACTCCAGCCTGTGTTGGATTATCACCACGGTCTCCCAGCACACCTGTGGCGGTGGGCACAGGCATGTCCATCATATGCCAGGTTACCCAAAACATTCCATTGTGTCCCTTCTCATAGGCTGTGCAGGCAGAGCTCTGGCAGTGCCTGGGATCAGGGTGTCAGGCTGCTTGGGCTGGTGAGGGAACAAGCCAGGTCCCAGGGTGGGTCATGTGTCCATGCTATATTTGCAAAGAGATTCCAGAGATACATGGCTGGGGAAAACAAACCTTGGTGTTGTCAACATCATTACACCCCTGGGAAAGGAGCAGTCACAGCTGTAGCATGACTGCTCAGAGAGCACTGAGAAGAATACCTAATCTGTATGCTGCTGTAAAAATGAGTCAGTGAAATTTGTTCCCAAGGTTTGGGAAAGTGTAAAATGAAAGTACATAAAAGTACATATGGAAGTTAATGATACCAAATAACTGTTTTCTTGTAACTTGACCTTTTTGGTTTTATGCAATTTATTAGTTTTCTTGCTCTGCATACATACGAGCCATACACTGAGGAACAGACAATAATGAGCTGAAGTTTAATTCGTATAACAGTTCACACTACAATATTACACTTTTTTTTTTTACCTTTTCTTTATGTTCTTGTCTCTCTGCATTTCCCAGATCATACTGAATTATCCTTGGTTCCCAATCCATTCCCATGCTGTTTCTTTTTTTTTTTTTTGAAATTTACCTCCTTTTTCCCTTAAAAAGAAAGTTAGGTTAATTTAATTTTCCTCTTTTTTTTTTTTTTATGTTGCAAGATGTTCCTGTACTTGAAAATAACTTGGCCTACCCTTTAATAAATTCTTTATATGACTTCTCAACAACATAAAAATTTAGCCATATCTATAAAGGCATAATTTTTAATTTACTGTTGCATACTGATATATTATTGCAAATTCAATTGGAAACAAGAGGTTTTAGGCATCAATATATGCTCATTTACATAGTAAACTTTCCACAATTACTCAGCAACCAAAAACGGAAACATAAAATTCCTATCACATAGGAGAATTGGCAATATATCAGAAGCATTATCGGTTACATAGCAGTGTAACATATGGGCCAGTTTTATTCAGTTTTATGGAGGTGCATTAAAGTTATTCATTGCATTTTACCATAGTTTTTTATTAGATACTTTTGCACTTTCCTGTGATCTAATTTAGAACCACGTTTCTCATTAGAGAAGAATTGTGAGGTAGAGAATACCCCAGCAAAAGGGCATATTCCTAAATGAGACTTGAGATTAAAAAAAAACACCATTGAAAGCCATGTTCAGCTCATTATTCTGTCAGAAAAAAGATCATTTAAAGTTCTGGGTGATAATTTAAAGACAGACTATATAGACATACTGTCAGCAGGCCAAATCACAAATGCAAAAACCCATAAATCCTTCAGGCAAATTTAGGTGATGCTGTTCTACTATAAGTATTCTGATAGCAAAGAAGGGTTGGTTTGGAAAGTTAAATGTAGGATTGCTTGTATCTGTCCACTCAATATCCAATGCCTGTTACCACACGTTTTATGGTGTGTCCTGTGGCGTGACTGATGCTTGAGAGCCTGCAGTTCACAGCAGCAAAGGGTTGGCATGCAGAGATAAGGGCTGAGGAACATCCTCCTGCTCCTGAGCTGCTCTCTCCCGGTGCTGTTAATGTGCAGTTGTGTCAGGAAGATTAGTTCTGACTGGCTAATTAGGAGTAAAAAACAGAGGCTTGATTTGGACTCTCTTCAAAGCCTTTTAGAATTGTCTCCTGAACAACCATTTAGGCTAAAATGACAGTTCGTCTAGCACAATTTTTTTTCCTACTCTCAACATGCAGGCATTTCCTGAATAAGTAACTCATATTTTCTTCCTTCTTAATTTTCTCTGTACTGCTTCATTTCCTTCTTAAATTTCTGTGTGGTACTTCTTTGCCACCTTTCTGCACAGAAGCACTGCCTCATGCCTGAGACATTGTTTTCAGACAGGTTTTATGAAGAGACAAATCAAGCTGCACCTTACAAAAGATAATCTATTCACATTCTTTGGCTGGACTTCACCACATTCTTTTTCTTATTTGTAAATATTAAGATCTGGTTTGCTCTCTTCTCCATCACAACATCAGCAAACATCACTTGGACATTCTCTGCCTCTTAAGTCGGATTCATTCAAAGTGAAATTGAATTGCTTTGGGAATTGCATCTTCTGTTGAAACATGCCAAAAAGCTGCTGTGAAAATGTACCTATATAACTAATACAGACACTTTCTAGAAAGTGTTTGTGCTATACAGCTAGTTTTGTGAGGTTTTCAAAGGAATCATTATTCCAGTGTACCTCATTTTTCAAGAGCGTTTCGGTTACATGGAATAATGACTACAATTCTGTGTAGTCAACTCAATGAGGCCACTGAAGGTTTCTGTGGCAGCCCTGATATAGTCACAGAATCACACAGTCATTAGGGTTGGGAAACACTTCCAAGATCATTGAGTCCAACCTTTGACTGAACACCATGTATTCATCTAGACCATGGCACTGAATACTATGTCCAGGTATTTCTGAACACCTCCAGGGACGGTGACTCCAGCACCTCCCTGGGCAGCCCATTCCAATGCTTGACAACCCTAGTGAGCCTCCCCTGGTAAAGCTTGAGGCTATGTCCACTTGTGCTCAACCCCTCACAGCTATGGGGTAGCAGGTGCATTCCAGGTACCAGGGAACAGTCCTCAGCACACCTTTGTCTCTTGATTTTTTCATCATACCATAGCATTTGTGACAAGAAGAGTTTCAATGTTACCACAGCTCACAGGCTTCATGGTATATTTACTGCATTTTTCCTCTACTTGTAAAGCCTGAGGGTGGAAAAAAAACAACTCTTCTGCCAAAGAAATAAGTGAAAACTTAGGGGGACAATATATTTTGGAGAAAGTCAATGACAGAGAAACCTCACAATCATAACAAAGCCTAGCTATAGTAAAAGAATTTCAGATTTTATTTATTGCATTGTGTGGGCTGCTTTGGGGGAAAGTGAGATGCTAACAGCTAAATCTAGGATCACAAAAGTAGTTAGGCTGCTGTCTCTTTACACACTTCAGTCCACCACTTAAAGACAATGAATCTCAACTGACTTTGATTCAGCTGACTTTGATTTCTTAACAATTTACACTCTGATATTGAGTCTATATAAAATGATGCAGTTTAATGCAGAGAGATTCAAATCAGCCTTTCTTCTACCACCTGCAACACGTTTGCATTGGCACATATTCCACTTGGGTTTACAAGTCCCACGTCTCCTTGTGCTGTATGTGTGCCCTAAGTTTCTGCTCTCAGCACCTAGGGTCTTTCCTATGGATAGAGCCACCTAAGAATTGGCACAGCCCCATAGACCAAAGCCGTTACACTGCTAAAGAGAACTCTCAGAGCAGAAGTTCTCCCTTCTTTGGTCATCTTGGTGAATCTCTTCAGCTTCTTCTAGCACGTTTACGTGGTCTGACTGAGATATAACATCATGCTCTGAAACATGATACAGGTTTGAGCTCACATGTGCCACAACTCATCTGAGTTTTCTAACCTGAGTTGTGATTTCTTTTTTTCCCTCTCACACAGACACCACAAGTAAGGCTTGGCTCCAGCTTCTGTCAAATTATCTGCTTAAATGAAGTCTGACCTCTTCTAGTGTGTGCTGCTCTCTAGTCAGCATGCTTTTGAGAAACTCTGCCGTCAGATGAATCCACCATTTGCATTTTATGAGGTCTGAAAATGAGGGGAAAGAGGGGCTAGGTGAACATTCCAGTAGATAATTTTGTACCATATAAATCTGAGAACACGAGTCACAGCAAAGCAAGGGAAATATTTTTGCTTCTTTACATTCAAAAACCTCCACATTTATCTGGTGAAGACTCTTGAGATTTGTTAATAAGAAACAAAGCTCTTACTGAAAAGTAATAAGAATTATGATCCTTTTGCATCAGAAGGAGATTGTGTCTCCAGAAATAAGTTTGCTGTATAAGATTGTTGGGATGTTTTTTGGCTACCATTCAGGTTTCACAGATGGCATGTAAATGAGCAGAGAGGAAAAAAGAAACCAAACCACACCAAAACCCCTCAACAGTGTTTTCTCTGCCTTCCTCATCTATTTGTCTTCCAGACTTCTGATGGCTGAAAAACCCTTGTGACGAGAGAGGGAGAAAATTGTTTTTCTGTGCTCAAATAGATCAGTCACCACTGAAGTCTGAAGAACACCCAGGTTCTACTCCCACATCAGAATTTGATTTGCTCTGCAAATTAATTTAGTACTTAGCCATATGACAAGCAATACAAGCCAGGATATGCCAAGCCAGAGCCTAATCCCAGAAGTGGTTGAGCAATCCCAAATTCCACTTTTAGAAGCAGTCAGTACTCAAAGCATCCTGCTAATTGCTGGCCTTTTTAGAAGTCTATAAATAAACTGTCAGCTACAAAAGCCCTCACAGAGCTCTGGGTTCCTGTGTCTAGGCAGAGTTTGATATCAAAGGTGGATCTAAATTAAATTGCATACATTGGTGTATATAAAGTAAAATAGACTTGTGGTTTTTTTAGTTAGTCAGTACAGACCAATTATAGATACTGTATTCTTACCCTACTAGATGCTTCCTTCTTTGCTGTGCTAGGGTACACATCCCTGGTTGAAGGAGCAATTCTCACCATGTTAATATGATGAGGATAACAGTGCTCTTTTTAAGATAGTATCCACACAGTTGTACTACTCTGTTGAAGTGAATTCCAATCAAGACAAGCAGCTTCAGTAGTGCTTCCACTAATGGACACAGGTCATTCCTACCTCTGTGCATCTCCTTCTACTGTCTCCAGAAATGCCAGCATAATTTATTCTATGACTACTCATGATTGAATGAAATATGCCTGTACAGACTGGAGAGTGATTCAGCACTGGTCCTGTTGCCTTCCCCTATAGGCACAAAACGATCAGGTTTGAAGCATGTTCAAAAAGAGTGAAGCAGACTAAGAAGGATGTATTTCTCCTACAGTAATGAAAATTTAAGGAAAATTTAATTAATTTTAAAAATTCTTAGGCTTAAGGTGTTTTCAGCTTAGTTTTCATAGGTATATCTACAGTTTTAATGATCATATTGAGCAATGTTATGAAGTAATGTTACACTTGGGGTAAAGAAGCACTTCCACATAGCTCAAAACTTCTAGAGGTAAGGTGAAAATTAATAAAGGTGATGTTTTTAGTGTAATCATAATGGCAGGATGTCATGTAGTAAGCAGGAAACTAAACAAAAGGCAGAAGTCTGGAAAGTGAAAGGAGGAAAGGAAGAAGATATAATAATAAACAAATAAGCACATTTATTAACAAAGGATAAAAAGACTGGTGAACTACCTTTGTTTCTTCCTTGAGACACATTTTACACCCAGAAAGACAAATTCATGCCCGATTGTGAGCCATTATGCAGCAGCAATATGCAAAACCAGGCTTTTTTTTCAAGGAGATACATCTATATATTTCATGTAACAACAGACCTTGTCATTATAAGATACTAATAGAGCAGAAATATTGCACATTTCCTCACTTTTTAGTACTGCTGGGAAGAATGGATACTAGATTATTCCAGTAAGAACAGTGCAGATGGGAAAGCTTATATTTTCAGGTGGCATGAACTCTGTTGACTTACTATCTTATCTGTGTAGGCGTATATATTTTTGTATATACATACATGTACAGAAGAATCTTTTTACTCAGTCCTTGATTTTTTCCAAGAGAGACTTAGGAAAACATTAGATTTGCCCAAAAGGCAAATCTCAGTCAGCATTTAGAAAAAATAAGTTTTCAACAAAAAGACAATACTGTATTGCCAAACCAGCCTGTGAATTGGCACGGACTGTAACTCACTAAGATACTGAATGGTTGACAGTTTCCTTGATAAAAAGTTCAGGTTATATTATAAGAAAAGCAGTAGATTCAGTAATTAGTGCCACTTACATTAATCACAATTACATCAGATGATTTATAGATGACTGAAGCGCTCAGGCAATTAAAAAAAAAAGTTTTGAGGAATAGGCCATAATTTACAGTGAAAGGTACTATTTAAATTCAGTCAGAAAAACGCTTTCATTGACAATGTGTAGCCCACGTCATTTCCCCTTCCCCACTGCAAAACAATTCTTTTGATTCACAATTTGATGTTCATAATCTTTCCTTATGACTGTGATGCTTGACCTCTGAACTGGATATCTCGCATCCACTCTCAAGTCTTTCATTTCCAGAAAGGTTGCTCAGTTAGCCCTGCCCAATGTGGGTAGCACTGTGTGCTGCCATTCAGTAACACTAAAGGACAGGAGAAGAACACAGGGAAATGGACTGCAACAAAGATAAGTACCCTGGCCATCTAGATAAGACTTATAATTTCTCTCTAGTGATGTCCCTGGTACAAGGTGAACTTCTCACTCATATAAAAGCTCTCAGCATGAGCTTTTTTCCCAGTGTATCTTCAGTTCTCCCTATTGTTTCCTTCAGCATATTTATTCTTTCTCATATTCACAGAGGTGTATCTTCAATTCCTGAGGGCATGTATTAATATTTCAAAACGCTTTTGGAAAGAATAGTGATTAAAAACTTCATTAAGCTTTTCTCATGTTGGAAAAAGTTCTGTTCAGGGGGTTTCTATACTTTGAGGGTTTCTTCTTTCCCCTATTTATTTTCCATTTTGCTAAAATTTTAGTGAATTGCTATAAATAAGGGTTTTTTCATTATAGTTCTAACTTTGAATCAGGTTTCTGACCTATTTCAGCTGCACTGGCAATTAAATTACTTAATCTATTTGGTTTCTAGATATGGTAAACAGGACATGGAAGGCATATAGAAGCATGGCAGAAGTGTTGACTTTTGGAAGTATTCTTGCTCTAAACTATATAAAAATGAGGGGAAATGTGCTTGTTACTTCAGGTCAAAGATACCTCCTTGCAGATCATAGCATAGTTCTGTCATGAAACGTGATCTGAGCACCTCAGAGCCCCCACAAAGGAGAGCTGCTTTTAGTCTGAAAACAGCTGTGGTAAGGTCACCAAAGATAGAATTTTGGGTTCAGTGGTTCTGTCCTTCTACACACTTTCAATGTAACCCTTTTGCATACACAGTGGGAAGAGCAGCAGCTGTTGCTGGGCTTCAAAGGTATCCACAAAAGTAAAACAGAACAGCTTCCAAATGGACAATTCTTCCTAAATGAGAAAACTCCATTAAAAAATTGAAAAAGCACACCAAAAAACCTGTGCATGCATATTTGGAGCTTATTTGGAAAGGGACATTTAATTTGACTGAATGAAGACCCTGCTACATCTAAAATGAAGCTTTACATATTGTGTAATTAACAGATGCCTGAACCATAACATTGAGTTCTACAAAATGTAATTCCAAGGGTAAAACCAACACAATGGAATTCCGCTAGGTCTACAGGATTGCTATTACAGACCTCTTGGATAGATTGTCAGTTGTTAGTAAGATAATGAAATTAATAATATTTAGTAACATTTTCAAAAGCAACAGATGTTAGAAGCCTGTTATTTATTGTTAGGAAAAAATCTGCAAATATTTGCAATTGCAAAGTGAATGTATTTATATGTCTATTCTTTATATAGAGAATATAAAGTGCAGAATGTTTTGGAGAAGCTGCCTTAATGTTATTTTCCCATTTCTTCAGCTTTTTTACCAGGTTCAAGGAGATATGTGTTTAAAGATAATTGAAAATGGGAAGCAAAAAGATGTTGTCATCCGAGAAGGGGAGGTAAGCAGGATTGTTTTCTGTTATAGTTGTACGTAAGTATGCTAAATAAATCTTTTATATACTATTTAGAAATCACTTTATCCCTGTTGTGCAAGAGATGGCATCAGGATTTAAAAACAAAAACCCTGAAGTATAGAAAATTCTGTGTAAGTAACAGCAAACTATAATACACTGTGTTGAACATTCCACTGTTTCAATAACAGATAAAAATCCCTCCAAGCATCTAGGATACCTATTCAGATAGTCAGGAATATACTGAATATCCTTATTCCCCTGCATTGAATGGGATCTGCCTTTTGAATTCGATTGGATCAGTCATTTATTTACACATTGCCAGGTACATATTGCTCACCCACCCACACACACCAATAAGCAAACTGCCTAAACATAGGAATTTAAACCATTCATCTATTTTCAACCTTCTTTAGTCCTTACAGCTAGCCTTTACAACCAAAAAGTAGAACAGCTTTTAAAGAGCCATTCATGAATAAAATGTGTCCAATTTTTCCTTATAGTAGTAGACTTGCTAAAGCATAGATTGCACTAAAACATAGATTGCAGTGCTTTTACTGAGAGGTTACTATGAGTTAGATGTACTACCACTGCCACTCATTTTTATTGACACAAGCTTGAACTGCACTCAAGTGTTTGAAAGGATTATTTGGTCTAGTGGGACAGCCTTTAGAATGGAAGACATATTAAACCCAATAGCTTGATGTCATTAGAAGCGTTATGACTTTTTCAATGAAGGAACAGAACTACATTTTCCAGCTGCGGGGTTCTGATAACACTTCACACTGAAGGAGCACACCCAGCTGAGATCTTGGTATTAACAGAAGCATTAATGTAGAGGAGCACACAATACTTGGTGGAAAGACTAGTACTGGTGAGGCACTGTTATTAGCTCTGTTTTGTTGACAGAGAAACTGTAATGACTTCCCAGCCTTGGCAAAGACATCTGTAGTGGTAAAGAATACAGGCTTACCAATCAGCTGTACAGGGAGCTGCTAGAAAAGGGTTTATTCTCAAGCTTTAGTAATAGACTTCTCTTAACGACATGTTGCCTATTCACTTTGTCACTTGTGTGAATAAATAGTTTTTATATTTGTTAATTATTTCTGGAGAGAATAGCACTCCTCATCATGCAATCAAAGGTGTTCACTGTGTTGCAAGGACACACGTAGCTGATTAGTTTAGACATTTCTTGAGCTGACAAAAAATTTGCTTTTTTATTTCCATTTCAATTACTCAGAAATTGCACTAAGTTTATAAATTTCAAATGACTAATTGGTTAGATTTTCATTTCAATTGTGTCTAACAATGATGATCAAACCAGGAGTAGAGAACTGCCATAAAGGCAGTGCTAGTTGCAGTCACTGTGTCATCATTCACAGGGAAAGCAAGAAGCAGTGTTTGCAGGGCTGTGGGCACCAAAGTGGGTACAGCTGCAAAGGAGCAACACGGGATCAACAAAAAGTAGGGGAGAAGTGGGTCAAGGATCAGAGGATTTTGCAGGTTGTGGGGCAGGAGAAGGACAATGCAATAAACAAAGACTTCCTGGCACTAATGGTTTCCCATTTCTTTTAACAGATGTTCCTCCTACCTGCCAGGATACCTCATTCTCCTCAGAGATATGAAAACACTGTGGGTCTTGTGATTGAGAGGGAAAGATTAAAAACAGAAATTGATGGGCTAAGGTGAAGTATAAACTGTTGACTAATCTGTTAGAATTCATAATATAACCTAATTTCTCATATCAATACAATACTGTGTTTTACTTTCCTGATAATTAGTCAGATTCACTCTGGTAATTTTGTACTAATTCTATCCACACATCTATTTATCTATACACACATAAACAGAGATCTCATTTAGCATTTGATTTAGTTAAACAAGGAACATCTTGAAATGTCTTAAATGCATGTTGTGGTTATAGCAATCTACTGCTATTGCCTTAAGTTTTAAAAAATATTTCAGAGCTCTCTAACAACCCAAATCCAAAAATTTTTTTTTATCAGTTCTGAAAGCAAAAAGAGGAAGAGCAGCTTTCTTGTCAAGTGTGTGGGAAGTTGAAAAAAAAGTCAATTTTCTCAACACTGGCCCATCTATTTTGTACACACCTCTGCCTAGCTTTTATTGCCTTATGAGAACAACATCTTCATGTGAGTGAGTGGTTTACTTTGTATTCTAGTGGGTCTGTGTTCATACTTCACAAGTCTAAGAAGGCAAATCACAACAGTAACTTTAGTCAATTTAGAAAAGCTGTCTTGGTATTAACCAGAAATGAATAACCAAATAGAGTTTACAGCTGTTCATATTATTTGTAAAGATTTAAAATTGCAGTGATACTTGGGAAGTACTGTTTCTGTCTTTTCGCCAACAGTTTTGATTGTTGCATGGGTAGTGTCACAGTAGGAAGATTGCAAGTATCCAGAGCTAGAAAGATATACTTTTGCATTTAAACAAAAAAGGCTACAGAAAGAAATTAAGAAAGGGGCCGTTGAAGAAAAGAAACCCACATGATTAAATTCCAAGCAAAAGACAAGTCCCGTTCATTTAAAACATTTATCTATGCACTTGTCCCTTTTTTACCTTTAATTGCATATTTGTAAATTCTGAAGAATTACATTATTTAAAAGATATTTTAAGCTAGGAAAAATTGGCAGTAATTCAGATAAAAATGTTTATTATTAATGTAATAACAGAACTTAAGTAGCTTTAGGTAACTTAACCTACCATGTGCAGTCTGTGAATGGTATGAGAGAGAGGCTGAATGCCTTTTTAGGGATGGCAGACTGATCTAGAGATTTGCACTCCAATATAGGCATGGTCATGTGGAGAAACTAAACTAAAAGCTACCTTATGGTTTGCAGGAGGAAATTAACACGTCCTCAATTCAAAATACCTAATCAGGTACCTGAAAATAAACCACTTAGAGGTTTTTATGATTAATAAAGACACTTGAAGTCTGGAAGTGAACTATCTTGTCATGCTTTTGAACCTCCATTCCCTCTGTGTGCTCCTGAAAGAGATGGGAATTTACAACCAGAACCTGTAATGTTCTCATACTTTTTTCATTACCAGCTACCTGCAGCAAAGACTGTACAAGAGGAAGTCATAATGCACTTTGAAATAAGCTGACTCAAGGTCTAATCCTGTGTTAGTGTTCCATTATTTATCATGCCTACATGCCTTAGTCATAAATCAGAGCCCCCAGCATGCTGATTACTGTACAAGTGAAGAATAAGTAGCCTGCCCCAGTGTTTAGTCCTAGATAATGATTACATGTCTTGTGCTATAAGAAAAATGATCCCGCTAATCTTAATTCTATGGCAAACAAGTACAAAACCAACTAAGTTTGATGTTAGTCATATTGTTGGATACTTTGTTTTTACCAAACAAGACATCTGTAGCATCTCCTATCTCTGAAGCTTGTCTGTGTTCAAAATTTGTGCTTGTAGCACAATGTTTTCCATATTTGAGTCATAGATAATGTTATTCTCTTCAGCATAGCCTATTTTCATAAAACTTGAGGGGCCAGGAAGCTCTTAGAAAATTTCTGGACAATATGTGTATAGATACAGAAGACAGACATGAACATACATAAGCCTTGTTTTCCTCTTCAGACACACATTCCAGTAACTTGAACCCAAAAGACCCATGAGACATTTTTAAAACCAGTGACAGTATGAGTGACAGTACTGGAACATCATTCCTTGCCAGTCGATGCAGTCTTTTTCAAATGCGAATGTAAATTCTACATTTGCCATTGCATAGGTTACAGCAACCTTGACCTGCTGACCTCACCACAATTTATTTGTTAAGACATAATATGATGCAAGTGAAGCACTAAGTTCGTCTTTAGAGGGGTAAGCTAAACACTCCCCAAATCTAGGCAGCTGAAAACCTTCTATTCTTCAGAACTCTGTAAGTCATCTTGTTTTCTTATCAGCCCATGGCTGGGCATTAAGCAAGCTGACTCTCTCAGATGTGAGCATTTATCTCATAGCTGCATGGAAGCAGTTACTGGAAATAGTATTTGGGTCCAGTTTCTTTTGTAATAATTACATCTAAGGTGAAAGTTATTGGTCCCAGGGGGTTATGACACCGCTTATTTCCAGGATGAAATCTGGGAAGTTTATTGAAGGAATTAGGTGATTTAACTGTGATTGATCAACAGAACTACAGGGTACTCCATAGAAGTTTGAGCACCCCACCCACCAAGTCACCTAACCACGGAAACAGAAAACTTTCCCAAATAACCATCACTCAGAATCAAGTACACCAAGCTTGAGAATAACTCGCTCTTACACAACATCCAGTAGCTATTTTCTTCAAAAGACTGAAACTGCCTGATCAGTTAGTTAATAAAGGATTGACTAATGTGTTTACTTTATCAGATACTATGTTGGAGAATCAACTAATGTCCTCTTTGAAAAATGGTTTCACTGTGAAGATCTCGGCACTCAACTTATACCAATAATTCAAGAGTAAGCTTTTTTCTTTGTAAATTAAAAAAAAGCTAAAATTATATTGTAGATCTTCATCAGTCTGTGGCCCACATAGTTAATTTTCTATTTAGGCTGTATTTTACATAGACTTGTTAACAGTTAATTGCTGCTCTATACATTTTTTATCATATCTTGTATGCTCCAAACTCATCAAATTTGATTTTAAAAAAATGAGAAATCAAGTGTTCCACACATCCATGTGGAACACACTTTTTTGAACCAATAAAATCACACTGCTGCTAAGTGCAAAAAGAATTGAGTGAAAAATTAACACTGATTAATACTGGGTTAACTAGGTAAAGCACTAAATTGCCTTAGGGCTTCTTTTACTTTTGCTTTAATCTAAATATTTTTAATTTATATTATTTATGAATAATCAGGACTGTGGCAAATTTGGTGGAGAACTACTTTCTAGAAAACATGTGAATGTCATTAACTAATCGGTTTGTTAAATGGTTGCTAAAGGTGAACAAGGGAAGTGTTTAGTGTCATTAATCTTGTAGGACTTTCAGACAAATCCTCTGTCAGTAAAGTAGGTATACTCCTGTTGCATACATGTGATAGTAGCTGAGGATCTGGCACATCCGTTCTCAGCACAAAACTTACTGGCTAGTATTACTGCCTAGTCTTTGTTAACCTACAGAATATGATGTTTTACTTCTGTTTAAATGTTCATTATTCTAGGTTTTTCAATTCAAGGCAATATAAAACTGGAAAACCAAACCCAGGTAATGCAAATTAATTTCAAAATTAGAGCAATGGCTGATTGAATGTGATTCTCACCACATAAATATCTGTTTTTCTTTCTGCTTATGTAAATTAAAGTTATTTTGGGAAGTAATTCCTTTCATTACCCCAACCACAAGGAAATTCCATATACATGATTACCAACAGTATATTGGTTGTTCATGTGGTGCCATCAAAACCAACTATCAGGTAACTATAATATTGTGAAATGCTACTATCTCTATCCTTCCTGCCTTTCAAGTATTTTACTAACAAAACTTCATTTCTGGCTGCCCATAGAGAGATTTTTGCAAATTGAATTAATGTATTCTATACCTACTTGTACTCCTTCACCTATAATTAGACACTGTGATCTACTCTTAGGAAACCTTGAGAAAGCCAGATGCTTTTAGTTCTTGTAGGGTCTGATCCATTTAACATTTTATTTCCATGCTGTCTTTCCCAAATTTTTATTTTGTCTCTGTTTGTGGATAATGATTACAACTTCCACGCTGGAACAGATTGTAACTCCAGTTGTAACTCCATTTGAGTCTTTTGAAAAGAGACCTAGAACAGATAAGGTATCTGTTTAAGAAAACCAATTTATTTGTTTTGGCTTTAGGAGTCAGATATCTCAGACATGATCTTTGCTTTCTGAATTGCAAAGATATTGCAACAGCACCTTCAGTGGGAAACTTGTTTTGCTGAAATTTACAATCCTGTTGGCCCATAGCTTTACATGAGCTCCCAGTATGTGCATGATCCATTGCTACTGGCTAACAAACTATGCACAAAATACCACCCTTATGTCTTAACTATGTACAAAAGTATGCACTGTGCAACATTTTGCACCTGCAGGAGCAGTTTCTATGGACTATTTGGAAGTGTTTTAGTTAGGTGCAGCCTGGTCAGTTCTGCTGCAAGAACTACCCAGAAAATCTCCATGACATTGCCAGGTTCTTAATTGACACATGGAAAATCATCATAAGAACAGCAGAAGCTACCTGTGGGATCTCCAGAAGAGCCTGAGATTCCCATTTGGAGAGTTTCTACATCAGTTAGCTAAATGGTAACCAGTGCCCATTGCTCAGCTAGGTTTGTTCTTTCAAACCTGCCGTATCCATGCCGACAATTGACTGAGGGACATCCTGCACCAACCAAATGCATGGCTTAGGTGCACTGCATTTGCACACGTGCACAGCTGTAATACCCAGCTATGCTGCTCTTACAGCTGCATAACTAATTGAATGTCATCCTCCAGTCACACTCAGAACTTAAATTCCACAACTCTTGTCACAAGATAAATTTTAGTTTCCTCTCTCTAAGAAGTTTTTGGAACCAGTTGTCCTTAATCTCCACACTAATTCCTGAATATCTTACGATGATTGTTATGAATTAGTCTAAGAGAGAATAAAGTTCCAGAGAAATGTTATTTCCACATCTATCCCATTTATCAGCTTGATAGTAACCATAAAAGTGTCACTGTCTGCCACCTCAATCAATAATAGTTTACAGATCTTACTCAAATTGTCACCAAATCTACCTTAAAATTGGATAGAGCTGCTTTTTGCACAAACATCACAATTCTTAAAAATAGTTAACTAAAATGTTGCCAAAATAAAAAAAAAATTCACTGAAGAGTCCTCTGTGTGGGGTAGCAACCTTAAAGCCCTTGCAATTAGGAAGTGGTAAACCAGTCAGAAAGCCTGCCTGGAAATCTTTGCAGCTGAACCAGCTCTTGTCATTGGTTCTTTCACTGACTAGGGAATGTACTTCTCAAAAAAAGGCTCCATGTTTCTTATAAACAAAATGTTGTTGTCTCCAAGACCTTACTTTTGTTTTTATGCACCACCAAAATGTGTTTTCGTCTGAGCATGTCACCTGTGTTTGGGGTGTTAGTGGTTTGTTTTCTTTGGGATTTTTTGCACAGAAGGTGGGAATGGGGTAGGGCAAGTACTGCCTCACTGTGTGTTCATACAGTGTTTAGCAGAGGAAATATAATTTCAGATGAAGCCTCTAGATGCTGCTGTAATAAAAAAAATATCATATCACATATACTGTCGTTGTTCAATATAGTGATTTCCAATAAGTATCCCTCACCAGCATAAGAGTTTATATGTCAGTAACAAATTAATTCTATCAGTGCAGAAACAAAATAACATTAAAGATTTATATTGTTAATATTTTAAGATTAAAGCTAAAAAACAAACCTGACAGTCAGTCAAAAGCTATGATACATCCTGGCACCTTTTCTTAAATAAAGAATTCTGAGAAACTGTTATTTATAAATCCAGTATAGCAGCTCTTTCCCTGTAATTTATTAAAAATCTTTAAAAAGGCAAAAAAGCATAAGAGATTTCCATGAAAACTGAAATTTTTTTCGAGACCTTAAAAAGGCAAGTAAATGTAGTTATTTGGTTCATAGCTGAGTACATCATTTTCAGACTACAATGAATGATCCGCTTCAATTAACTGCTGTGCCAAGCCAACAGATATTTTAAATGCTCTTAGTCTAACCCAAGTCAGTCAACAAAGTTACCTGGCAGGTTTTCAGCCTGAGGAACAACCCCTTTGTTTTAGTGTTCAGGCTTCATGGACAGTAAGTAACTCAACCTCTCAGTGATATCTTACACGTAAGGTAAATAACCCACATTTTTGGTTACAAAAGTTTTAGCTTATAGCTCCTGTAACTGTCAGTGAGACTGACAGTGTTTAAAGTAAAAAGAAAAAAATCAAAGTTTGACTGACATAGAAATAAGCTGGTAATATGTTTGCTCTGGGGGCATACCCAGCTGACAGAGAAATAATGCTTTGGATTTACTCCCTGAGCACGTCTCACTTTTGTTGGTTTTTTTGTTTTTTTTTTAAGAAGTAGAGTTCAGCAGCCAGGGTGACCCTTGTAACAAATAATAAGCTACCACCAGTTGCTCATGATATTTCACTCAATACATATCAACATTATTTGAGCTGGCCTATGCAGAGGATGGAGTTTCAAGCCTTTTTTTTTTTTTTCAGTTTGTCTTCTGAAAATCCAGAATCTCCTCAGTTTAAAACTGCCAGCTGAAGCACTCTCAGGTTCCTCTCTACATAAGCCTGAACTAGTGCCTCACCTTCTTAGAGAGAAATAGAATAAAATTGAAGAAAAACATCTTCAAAGAAATCCCTGATTGCAGCTCACTTATAGAGAAAAGCTGTAAATGGATTCAGTCAAGCTCCAATGGCTTTTAAAAAGACACCACATACAAAAACCAAACCTAAGTTCAGACTTTTTCTAGATTTATTCAGGGTTTCTGATTTAGCCAATAGCAGGGAAAATCCCTCTGAAAGCAGAGCAATCAGAATATGGGGCTCAAGTACCATCAGGAAAAATGCAGTCAGAATCATATTGCGTGCAATCCTTACTTGAGGCATCTTGCCTAGAACTGTTTTGTTTTGTATTCTATTACTAGACTCTTTTGTTTCCATGTGTAGAAATAAAGTTTAAGAACACTCCCATTTTTTATCAAAAAGAGTGAATATATTTAGGATATAGGTTATATATGGAACACTCAAGATGAGTTGGTTTAGGTTACTTTGCATATTTTTTGACGTGAAAAATCATAGTTATCAAAACAATTCTTGCTACTTTCAGTTGAATCAGTCTGAAAGCAAGATTCTCACAATGTATCTTATCCCAATGTATTTTATCCCAATTTTATAGTCAAGAGGACAAGAGACAGTTCAGACAGAGAAAGCTTGGTTCTAATAAACACTGATGGCTGAATATTCTTTGCAGAAGTAACCAAAAGCTCAAAAGCTTATCCTGCCATGCCTGAAATAATCCAGACTTCTTGTAAGGGTAATTTGATGGGGAAAAATGCAAGAAAATACTTTTCCTAAGTTAGGAGATGTTTAAAAATTAACTTAATAAACATTAATGGTATAGGTACAATGTTGGTGTTTTGTTTATCCAAATTAATCTACTTCTGTATCTCAATGACATTTTATTTCCCATGAAAGCTTTCTTGTCAGTGAACATACAGATATATAATTTAAAAAACAGTCCTGTAGTGACTTCACTAGCAAAACTTTCATTGATTCTCAATGTATCTAGGGTAATTTACAATCTGGATTTAGAATCTGGTTATTATGGTTACAACACAGACAGTTTTATGCTTTTGATTCAGAGCAAACAAAACCTAAGGAATTGAATGAGTATGAAAAATTAGGTACTTTCTTCAGTCAGTGGAGCAGGAATACTGTAGAGCCTAAGGTATGCTTTGTAAACTTTTTGTGGACTCAGTAGTGCTATTAAACAAGTTATAAGGGTGAGCTCAGCACTATAAAAATGGGCTTCTCTACTGTCATCCTGGGTAGCTAATCCAGTGCAACCTCTGTAGACTGTATTTGATATTCAGTCCTGTTTCACTGATGTATAAAAACAAGCAGATCTTTATTCTTCAACTTTTTCTTATTTTCAGTTAACTGGCTGGGAGGCAATATTAATTCAATTAAAACTACCTCAGAAAGCTAAAAGTATGAAGGACAAAATTGTATCTTTATTTGCACTAGACGAAATAGAGACCCATGCTTTTGAACTTAAAATAACTCTATAAATATTTGTGCCTTTCCATTTTAGTCCATTCAAATAATTTAAAGATACTGTCACTGTGGGTTTTTTTTAAATAAGAATGTTAATTTTGAAAATAAGTTTTATTTGCAATTCATCTCTTTAGAAAATTGACTACTTGATTCTCTTTTCTCTCATCTTGAGGGACTTCCAACATACGTAGAGAGATCACTCCTTCTCTTCTATAAAATGGTGCTTCTTTCTGCTCTGAGTACTTGTATTAAAACAAGCAGCATATGAGCATTTAGATCTTAAGGACTAATGCTCTATGGCATTTGTTTTGCAAACAGCCACCAGGAGGTCTCAGGACAGAACAGTATTCAAACCAGAGAGCTAATAATTTCAAAGTGTCTAGACCCATCATAATGGTACAGTTCTCTGTAACACCATCTCTGTAACGTTTATGAATACCATGAATCTTCTCCTTTCCTGTATCATGCTCATTGCTCTCTTCTGGCAAAGAGGCTGATATAAATACGCTGTTCATCTTCATCCTGTTATACATAGATCCTTTAAGTAACTTCTAATTCATGTTTATATCTCCTCTGAAGTCCTCCTAAACTGCAAAGGGTGTGTAGGTGGAAGAGAATAGAACCATATGATATAACTCTCCAATTCTTCTGAGAATGATACTTCTCACTGACTTTGTCTATTTCTCCTCTCCTCATATTTAAATACTTTCCACTCCAGTCCCCAATGAACACAGAGCTCTTACTGAAGCTCAGGCAGACCAACCTAGGTCAGCAATGTTTAATACAGAAAGAAAGTGGGATTACAATGTCTGGAGTATGGTTGCTATAATTTTCCAAATGAAAATTTCTACTGAGTTTCTTAATCCCACATTACAATGTATCATCCAAGACCCCAGACTGCAAGCTGCACATTCTCTGTAGCCAAAAAGTTCACTGGGCTCCCAGAGCCCAGAACTGCTGGAAACAACGGTCACCAAAAAATACCCCAAGAAAGTCTTCAGCAAGAAATCTGCTTCTCCCATAACAGTCTCAACTGAGCCTCCTCAGAGAGAAGCAGAACATAAATTGTAGGCTCTGGGAACTCTCCTAATGCTTCACCATGTGAACCAAGCCACTGCTGACCTTTAGTGCGTAATATATATAATAAACCTATAGGGAAATAGGGAGAAATGCCCTATAAAGTTGTTTTCCTTTCTGTTCAGACTTTTGTGAAAAAAATAAAAAATATTTAAGAGCTATAAAGCTCAGTAATTTCACAGCAGGTATATCCTCTCTAATAAAGTAGCTTCTTTCTTCCTTACCCTCTTAAATGCTCCCCGGACAGCAACATTTGAAACAGAAGACTCGCTAATGGAGTAAGTCTGACATTCACTAGTGTTTCTAAGGCTTTTTAGTGATAATAGCTCACACATGCTGTACGAATCCTTGTCTCACAAATGTAGTGAGTTCTCAGCACTTGTTATAATGAAATACCCTATTCCTTTTCTGTGGAAACTGAAGTGACACACAGAGAGGACTAATGAAATGCCCACAGTTATAAAAGGCAGTTTCAGAAACAAAATTAAGATTCCTGATTTTAGGACTGGAAAAGTATTTCCCAATACAATTTGTCATTCTTAATTATAACATAGCTAGGTCATGAAAGACCTTTAAGAAGAATTATAGCCTAAATATTGAAAAGTTTTTAAATTTATTCCTTTCCTTCTGGCTGATGATATCTCCCTTTGAAAAGGCCATATTTCTTTATTACAAAAATATTTTTTAAAGCTTTCCTCATCAAACTTCTTAATTTCAATTAGGAAAAAAAAGATGGTGTTTGGTTTCCAACATAGATTTAATGACAAAAAGAAAAATGTGCCTAGAAATAATTACAGGGACAAGTCATAAATTAGCAGTCATGCCAATTCTCAGGGCATGCTACAAAAACAAATACAGTTACACAGGGAAATGTATGATTGCACCGAGTGAGTGCTGTATTTTCAACTAAATGTTTCTGCATCTATATTCAACAACAGTGAAATGAACCAACAACCCTCAAAGTAATCAGTCACTGTCAGTGCTTTCACTGTGGATTTTTATACGGAATGAGCTAACCACTTGTTTTTTAAAACCCAGATGTCTGAAATTATGTCCCTCATTTCACAGGTTTTATTTGCAGAGGTATTAAAGTCCTAGCAGTCTTATTGACATTTCTGTTAATGTGGAGAATAAAGCAGATTTTTTTCACATAAAGTAGGTAGGCATATATGGGAAAAACATCCCAGGGTATATATTATTGCTGGCATTGGCAATTAAATGTGAAATGCTGCAAAACTCTCACACTGGAATTATTCATTATGAGATGGTTTTGAAGAGATGGAAATTATGATTAGAAAGTATACAGAAATAAATTAATACATAATTTTAAAATAATTCCTGAGCTCTTTATCCCTAATCTGGGTCATTTTACGCTCAGTTAAAGGACGAAAAAGCATAGAGGATTCTATGGCTCGACTTTGGATAATGATGTCTTCTGCTTTTGTAGAGGGAGACACCATTTGTGATGATCTGTCTCACATCCTTGCATAGAGATGGGGCCACAGCATATGGGGACTGTTGCTGAGGCAGGACAGCAGCTTTGGATAGTGGGGCTTTCATGATGAGTAAGAGTAGGTAAGGGGATTTAAAGATGTGAACATTGTTCCATCTAGAATGTACTGTCTAGAAGTGAAGGGTGGCACATCACTGAAAAATACAATTTTTCATAAAGTCAACATGCAATCAGTTGATCTTATTTCATGTGCTTTATTGCTCTTTTCCTTTACACAAATCTTGAAGAAATGAGAGCTATGGGAAGAGCTTGGGGATACTAGGGCTAAAGAAACATTCAGAGAATGAGATGGTCTGATTTCTTGACAAGAAAACTTAGGGACATCACTGGAGTAGAGAAGGGAGGCCTTCAATGTAACATGTGAGTTTTGGGTAAGCAAATGCAGCCACATATACCTGGGAGGTCAGTGTCAGTCCTCTTTTACCTGTCTTCTTTATTGCTATCAGAAACACAGGACTCCCAGCAAGTTCACACTCTTCTTTAAATAGTCTTTGTTAAGGCTGTAACTACCTGTACATTCAGCTTGCAAGCTGTTCTCTCCTTTTTGCCCATCTTAATATTCTCTACTATTTAACTGAAATCAGCTTCCTCTAAAACCTGTAATTTTCCTTTTTTAAATATTTACAGACTCATTCAGTAAACACAATGTATTTTTCAGCCTAACATGATATTATCACATTGTAATTAAAACCTGAAAAGAGCTATAAAACTCATAAAGAACACATTGCTGTGATATAAATTTTTAATAGTAATGATCTACAGAAATGGACTTTCATATTGAACTATTTAAATGGATGTTCTGAAAATGTAAGAAAATATTAGATTTGATGTTCCATTTAGTGTTATACTACTTGGAAAAACTTACACAAGACTTGTAGCTAACTAGCTTAGAGCTGCCATTTTCTTGCATTTTGCTGGCATATTTTTACCTTTGCCATCATTAAACGTTGTCCCCTTGTCTCACAGAATTGCTTGAACAGAACTCCAGAAACACAGGCTTGCACTTCCTCAGATACTGTTGAAAGCAAATGTACAGGCTAAACAGAAATATATGCAACAATATCTAAATATAAGGCATTAGCCTGTTTAAAAACACTCAGTTCCTTTAAAAGCACCAGACTTCAACTCTGATATGTCTGGGACTGCAAAAAATTGGATCCTCTTCATTGTAGCCTGCTAGCTCAAGTACACAAGCACTAGGACACCTACAGCTCTTAGCAGCATGCAAGGGATCAGCATCAGGGTTAAATAAGGACTCAGTCAAGTAGTCTGTTGGTAATGTCACATGTCACCCATGGGTAACTTTCTTGTATTCCAAAACTACGAGAAACTTTTTTAAATTCAAGAGTGATGAGTTTTATTATCATAACAAAATAAAACAAAAACAAACAACTAGTAAAGGTTTCTACTATTAATAGAACAAACTATTTTACTATCTTTTGGAATACTAGTTGCACTGAGTACATTCTCATAAAATTCCTGATAAATTTTCTTTTCCTCCTCTGCTATGTGTGAATATATATCATAATATTTTACACTTTTATTTTGTATCAGTTCCTAGTCAAAAAAACAATTTTCCAGTGCAGCCTCAGTTGCACATATCCATAATTTCCTAGTCAAAAAAACAATTTTCCAGTGCAGCCTCAGTTGCACATATCCATAATTTAAGGACAAATTGCGTATGTGTTCCTAATTACCTTCAAAGTATGTCTGATGATCCTGTGAAAATTAAAAAAAAAAAACAAAAACAAAAAAGCCATATTGCAGTGAGAAAAATAAATTACCAAATACCTTAACACTGCATTTATCACCGCGGGAATGCTGGAGACACAGAAGAAAAGAGACGGAGCCAGCTGTGTTCAGCTTCAGAGCAAAGGAAGGAAGGGGGGGCAACCCACCTTCTTTTAATTCTTATATACACTTTTAGAAATCACTGTTCATTGGAGAAAATTAACACTTCCGTCTTTAACTACAGTGGTCAAAAGAAATGTCCATCAAAGGATCTGTGTCCATGGGAAAGGAATGCAATAACAAGATAATTCTACAATAACATAGCTATGTTTATAGAACACTAGTCCTTGAAAACTATCTAGTAGAGAGCTAGCTATTTTTAACAGTAAAAATAAGGCAACATGCATTTTAGTGTTATCAGACAATAAAATATAGAACATTCAAGACTAGATCTTGTTAATGGCTACAAGCCCAGATTAAAAACCATCTAGCATAAAGACTTTATTTTTTCTTTTGGTGGCACTTAGTTCCTCTGGAGGAGTTTGCTTTTCAGTAAAAGTTGTTTCAAATATTTGAGTTTAATAATGTAAAAGTAGAAAGCTTAAAAAAAATGAAAAGAAATGTCTGAAAGAGGCACTGCCAATAGAAATTATTTGAAAAAATATTTTGACTTCTCCCAATTATTTTAATATCACAGAATCAGAACATGGGTGAGGCAGGCAAGGACTACAGTGGGTTATCAGGTCAAACCTCCCAATATCATGGAGGAGAAATTTGAATAGCAAGAACTGTTTCTCAACAAAATGGTTGGCATTCTACCCAGATTACCTGGAGATAGAACTTCCTGGGATCCCATAAACTGCAACAGCATCTTCAGTACACAGCTATCCCTTGGAGGCACTGGCCTTCTCACATATTGTTCAAAGACTGTGTACAAATGGTCTTTAATGAAAAACTGAAATGATACGTTAAAATCACTGCAGAGCAGTGACATTCAGCGTTAGAACAGAACCAAAAGGATCTTGCATAATGAATACACTAATACTTAAAAAAGACCTGTTGTGTTACTAGCACCGAGACTGTGATTTGGCTGTGAGTTTGTTACCACAATGCATTTGGGACCAAACCATCTAGGGAGTTTTTCCAGCATCTAGTTGGCATTACTGCTTGAAGTTACTCTATGTATGTTCCCCCATGGCATCTCAGAACAAACTACTTAGTATACCAAGGCCATTGCTCTGTCTCTGCACTTCACTGAGAGCTGGTGAAAAGCTAAAGCTCATTTCATATACCAGCAACATGCAGCATGAATCTTTCATTTTGACAGCTATACTGGTACTGCATCTAGTCCTTCAGCTATTTTAAACCAAATCATTTATGAAGGAGAACTACTGAAAATTAAATCCAGCTGCAACTCCAAGAGCACCACAAAAATACATTGCATTAAATTTTTTGTTGTACTAAACTGTTTGCTTCACTGTGGCCAATGTATTTAAAAACACATAGGGGAGAAGAAATGTAAAAGCCAGTACTAACTATGTGAGAGATGTAACTGGTTCTATAGGCCCAAGTCCACTTATAGTGGGATATGAGATGAGCAAAGGCTCAGAGGCGATACACCATATTTTACCAGTTCCAAAGCTGGTCTTAAAGAGAATGAGAAATATGGCAGCAAAAAAACAGGTAGTCTGTTGCATACTGTTTGAATACACAGTTCTGACAAAAAGTTTGAAGAAACCGCTTCATAAAGACACACAAATAACACGTGCATCTTAGAATCTCAAGAAGTCCTAATAGCACTGCTTTGTGTTTCAATTGCCTTTTGACTAAACAGTATCTGTAAACTGATCCCTCAAGTAAAATGTTTGCAAAGACCAAGGGAAGCAAGCATCACTGAAAGCCCTCTGCTTTGCTTACAGATGAACTCCTGAAAGAAACGCCTTTCCCGCTAAATTCCATTTCTGTTATGGAGCCATTTTCTTTCTCACGCTGGTTAAATGATCATCGTGGTGAAATAAAACAGAAAAAATCCTTGAGTATGTTTGGAGATAACTTTGAAACACAGGTAGGAGAGGTCTAATTTCTCTAAAAAGAGAGGGACATTTTTAAAGGTACAGATAATGGGGGCCTACTGTTCAGACCAAGTGAATCTAGGCCTGGGAACAATATACAGTCAGCACAGAAACTTATGCACCCAGACAGAACTCAGTGTTAGTCTGCCGTGCCCTGCCCTTCAGAACACCTGTCTTTGCTCCATTGATTAGACTAGGTTAGGGCAGGGGCTTATTCACAGAATCAACCTGAACTTTATTTACACTCATTTCCTTTGAGATTAAAACAGCTCTTTCACTCCATTCCCCTGACCCTCACCCCATATTTTCCAAATCAAAAGCACCAGCAGGATACAAATACTACTCAAGTGTGTCCAGCTTCTCTGTATTTGAGCAGCATTTGTGGTCCAAGTCTAATCTGGGTGTGTATGCACGCTTTTTTTCTCCCCCTCAATCTACGTAAAGTGGAAACAAGGAAAACTGGTCAGCACCAGAGAGCCTGGGCTTCACTAAAACATTTGCACTTCACAATTTAGTCAAACACAGTCTAGTTTGGCTGTAAATGAAGCTGTCAACATTTGATATCTATGCTGTATGCATGATGTTTACAAAACATATTCTTCCTCTGAATTACTTGGAATCACACTCTGAAGAATCCAATACAAATGACAGCAAAGTGACAGAGTGTGGGACTGTCAGGAAGAACACAGAAAGGGCAGAAAATGAGAAAGATAAAGCCCTGACTGCAGCTTTTTTAATGTTAATGGAAGAAACTTTTCTACTTCAACAGGCTCTTGACAGGGCCCAGAGTTCATGAGGAGGAAGTGCCTGTTCCAAGAACAGAAGCAGGAAGCATATAGATGCAAAACTGAGAGTGGGAGGAGGCAGAAGGAATAGATAAGCGAGGATGCAGAGAAGCATAAGGAGTGGCAGGTGTGATCAGTTCCCTTTTTATCAGTAGGAATCAATATGAGAATACCAAACATAGTGTGAATTTTAATGTCTGTAAAAATAACGTCATCTTCTATGAATATTCTCCTGTAAAAATAAAATGGTTTAAGTGCTATTGGAAGATGAATATGGACACTCTGGTCACTTGGATGAAACCATTACTTTTCTTCCCTTTTTTTTTTAAGGTTATAGCTTATGGACCAGGAACAACTGAAAAATGTAAAAAGAATTCAGATATCTGGATATGGCAGCTGGTATGTGTCAATTCACACTTGTTAACTGATGAGTTCATGTTTCAGTTTAGAATGAACAGTAGTAAAGCCTTCTAGCAACAGAAACTAGAATGTTTACCTTCTCAGAGAAAAGATCACCAAGAGGCACCACCCTTCAGCTTTAAACTATAATGAAAAATAACTGTAAAGTACTGCCATCATAAAAATAGCCTGGTTTTCCTCATCTTATATGTTGATGACAGAGATACTGGCATCCATCCCTGGGATTTTAATACACCGTACCTAGGGTATATCCTAGGTATATATATAAATATAAAAGAATGCCTCCAACTGATAAAGCACCATCACCTATTAGTTCTGCCTTGAAACATTTGTCCTCATACTGAGGTCAAACTGGAATCAAGTAGAATAAGCTAATAAAAAGGTTTGAAAACTTGTTTACACTAAACCACAATGATAGGTGATCCAGATGTCCTTCATTAACTTGCTTTTAGAAAACATTTGCAACCCAAGGGAAGAACAAATAAAGGCTAGTTTTTGTTTATTCAAGTCAGGCTAGCTTGAGAGGCAAATATTTCTATTTGTTCCCTTTCTGTTGAAATTCACAGGGACTATGAAATACTAATTAGAGACATCATAATCATGAAAGATATTTATTTACCGTGTAGCTTACATCTACCTATGGAATAAAGACCATGTGGCTGGCAAGAACCTGGCTCCTTGGCTTGACAACATAACCACTAGTCCATCCCAAAGTGGATGGACTCAGCAATTTCAGTCAGCTCCCTTCTGACTTGTGAACTGCTTTGCAAGACTTAAACAGATATCAGGAATCAGAAAAGTAGAAGAGGAGCCTGAACTGTTCCAGAAGATTCTCTCTGTAACTTCTGGAGCTGTACCAACTCTCAGGCTGCTAGGTTAGATTAGTGACAGGATACTCCATCCAAGATTAAGGAAATGGGTTGCTGCTTTGTGATGGGAAAAAATGAAACATGTTTTTCTCAATACTAATAGTGTTAGACAGGGAAGATCAACCGAATATTTAGGTCAGCTTCATGAAACAGCAGATTTGAGGTGCTCTTCCAGTGGGAAAGATTTCCATACTTACTTGCAGCATTTTCTTTCTGCTGGAGACAGGATATGGAAAATTAAAAGCTTTCTTTCCCTTCAGGAGGGCACATCGACCGTTGCCATGGATGGTAAAACCCTGACTCTGTCTGCTGGTGACAGCCTGCTTGTCCGTGCCCAATCTACGTGAGTAGAGATGAGCAGTAGTTCAATGCATGATTTCCCAGCTTCCAGCAACATAAATTCTATGTATTCAACCCACACCAGACTGGGCATCACTGGTGCAGAAACACAGCATCTGAATGCAGGATTTGCAATAGCCTCTGTTATTTCTCAGGGCAAAAGTGTTTTCAGGAGGAAAAGCCAGATATTCATTCTAGTTCAGCTCTTATGATTAAAGCTGAATTAAAAAAAAAAAAAAATTAGCACTACCAAGAAAATGCAGCATGCAAAAACCACATAAAAAGATAGATGGCATGAATCTACTAATTGGGACTCACAGCAGATCCTCCAAGTACCAGGCCAGGCTTAATCAACATCAATGCAGGAAGGTTAAGAACACAGGCTAAGAACACAGCTGTCTTCCTGGAGTAGGATACATACAGCTGTTTCATAATCTTGACACATGTGATATACATGAAGTAAAAAGACAGGGAAAATAGCTTCCAGAGAGAATGGAAAGGAAGATATGGAGTGTGACAAAAGCTGATAAAGTGCCCACCCCTCCTTTTCAATAGCATCAATGTTTCAGTTGTTGGTTTGAGTGTGTGGTTTCTCTTGATGCACATTGGATCATCTCTCTTTCCATTCTTCCAGGTACTGCTGGAAAAGAGCAGAAGAATGTGTTGCTCTCGGCATTGCTCAGGATCCAAAACGCAAGCAGCCTTATACATAGCTCCTGCGTCAGTTGACTGTGATGATAAAGTTTTAACCCACGTGTCATGTCTTAATTATCTTTTACTCAAAATTCCTGGAAATTTGAATTCTCTAATACAATGATTACACTGAATTAAGTGGAGTCAAGTGCTGTGCCCAGTTAAATCTTTTTCCGCAAGTAGTTAGTTTTAGCAAAATTTACAATCAGTAATTTTTTTTTTGAGATCTAGTGTTCCGTTTAGTTTTATCTGAAAGGAAATGAAAACAGAACCAAGTCGCAAGATCACTTATCTAATGATATGTAATACTATCTAGAAGAAATTAGAGGCTTTTCAAATGCAAGTGCCTACCACAAGATGTAGAAAAGGAGATGGAACAGATACTGCTATACTACATAAGTAACAGTCTTCATTTCTTTGTATCAGTTTTGTCATGTCTAATAAGTTAGTCTGATGCTACTTACCCAGGCCAGCTTCCAGTAGGAAAGCTTTAATTGGCAGTAGTTCACAGATCCTCCGAGATCTTTGGCTAAAAGTTTGTTTGGTTTTTTTAAAGGCCCTATCTGCTGCACTGCTTAAGAACCTCAAACTTTTGAAAGAAGGGAAGGTGCATTGGCAAAGCAGAAAGCAGTACCTGCAGCAACATTAGGCGTTATTTAGACTATCACTGTACTTGCTACTCATATAACTTATTCCCAGTTTCCCAGATCCAGCAATGCAGGATATCAATCCCAGTGATCAGCAGTACACCACATGTGCCATGCTGGATGCTGTGTGCACTACACTGTCAAGAACATAGCACTGCAGCAGGACTAACACAGGAGCATCTGGGTCATGGGGATGTTCCTGTGCAGCAGAAATCTTAAGTCAAAGTAGCCTTAAGAGTTGTGTTAGGGGATAAGAGAGCAGAAAAATTATTATAATCAGTCTCTATTAACTGCTGCTTCTTTTTGAACAATGAGGTTTGTTGCAGAAATAATAAATGTCAAATTCTCTTTTGCTGCTTTTATTCCAGGAACTCTCCAGAAGGGTTTTTGTTTTGGTTTTATTTAATTGTCCTTCATGTTGTTAACATAAGAAAACAGGTTGCTTAGATATCTGCAGTTATTATCCATTAAATATTTGTGAAAGCAAAAGTCATAATTTCCTGATTTTTCTTTTAATTCTAATTGAGTTCAGAAAAATATTTATTTAATCTATCACCTACAAACTCATTAAACTGAGATATCATATGTGTTTTATTCATGTGTTAATTCTTCTGATGAGAAAGACACAGATGGCTCGGCTTTGATCTATAACTTACATTTAACATCAGTAGCTTTTCTAGCAAAGCATACAGGAAAGCTTTGCTACATCCTCTTCATAACAGAGCGCCTAATTTGATAAGACTGAACCCAGTCCTTAAGGCTGCTGTAGGTGTGAGCTATCACACACAAAAAGGATCTATAACATTCCCTTTTAACAAGGGAGAAATTCTTCTGCTTACCATTGGTACTGGTGTGTTTATGTATCTGCAGAATTGACTACTCGAGTGAAGAGCTATGATTGAGGGATTTAGGATACCAAAGTGTTATATTTTTAGTCCAGCAGTTACAGGGTCATCACAGAAATATTTCCATATTTCACACTGAATGATAAGTGAGTAAAACACAGCAACATGCAGAACAATATCCAGAATAATCAGCAGCTTTGTCCATTCAGAGGCACTGGAGCACTGTGGAAATTTCAGAATAAAAATTAAGGCACCTCCAGATTAGATGCCTCCCATGATATAATATTAAGACTCCACTCAAACTATACTTGTGATGAAAGTCCTTTTATAACAACTTGTGTATGAACACCTAAATTCTATCCAAGTCCCATACTAGGTGCCAGACCAGGAGCACTAAAGTAGCGCTCCATCACCCACAGTTTTTCCACAGCCCACAATCAGAAACCAGGACTGATTGGGTAATCTATTAATTTCTATTGAGGAGCTGCTGTCTTCTGAAAACCAGGTAAGAAGTGTTAAGTCCCATAAGTATGCCAAAGAATCAGGATCAAACCAGCAAGAGATTTATAAAAACACTCAAATACCAAGTACCAGGACAAGAGAATTTTGTCTTCTAGTGTCTCTTTTGAGAATTACTTCAGTTGTTTTCATGTCCCACTTCCTTCCCCCCCACCCCCTCTCCTTCAATTCAGTAGTTATTTGTAGACAGAGCACAAATGAGAACACAGAGAGAACTTGTCATTTACTCCTTCCAAGGTGCTTAACCACTGTGATTCAGAAACCTGCAACTTCTCTTTTCCCAAGTCTTCAAAGAGTTCCAGAGGTTTCTGATCAGTTAGTGAAGTTTTTTCAGGTGCTTTACTCTTCCTTCATATTATATCTGTTGTAAACTGCCCCAATAGTGGTACATTTATAATTAGATTCACCCATGCTCCTCTGCTTAGAAGAAGTTGGCCACATGCAAGTTAGGTTCCTAGAGTACTCTTAGCTGTTAGGTGCTCTTTCTGTGTGTGTGCAGTCAGCTCAGCAGATACTTCAGCACCAAAGTTGTTGGGATCAAGATCTGGAGACTCTAGTGCCTCATAAGGTAGGTCTTCAGGCTGAGGTCAGTGGTAAAGGCTTAGTTAGCCATGTTGTTCAGGCATAGCCCAAAGCTGCCAGATCCGCAGGCGGCTGGGGGGGAGCCCAGGCCGCCTCCTCCTTCTTCACTGGCAGGGACCCATCTGAAGGTGTCTACTGGACAGCCAGTATGCCTGCTTTCTGTTCTAATACTGC
>VZRZ01003591.1:0-120278 GCA_013398175.1 Climacteris rufus
TGATAAATGAATAAATAATAATGTTGTCTTTGACATGTATTAATAGGGCATTTGCAAGTGATAATGTATTGTGCATTATATATAAATAATGTTAAGCTAGATAATTATGTATTATGTAGAAACAGTGTTAAGATAACTGATAACTTATTATGTAGAAATAGTAAGCAACAATGTACTATACAAAACCAGCGTTAAAGTAAAACACAATTACATGGAAGCCAAATTCAGGTGAATTATAACTGGAAACAGTTGTAACACGTTAGAAAGCTTGTAAAAGATACATAGTAATAAATGTCTCTCAAGGTGACAAAATGCAGAGCTGAGAATCAGAACATATGCAAGAAATAAGGATGACATAAAACCACTGCCTTCAAAGACAGCGGTCCTCTCATCGAAACTCACACTCTCTGAAAAATTACACCGAGACAGAGACAAGGTTAAAAAAAACCAAAAAACCACCAGAGAAGGATTTCTCTGCCAGCACTTCGGAAAAGACCCAGGCCCCGGTGTACTCTGGTTACAAACCAAAGGAACCCAGTTCAGCAGTACCAGAAAAGCAAGCTCCAAAACACCAGAATAGCAAGTTCAGCAAGACCAAAGTAACCTGTTTTATAAGTCGCAGAAGATCAAGCTCACAAATACCAAAGTAACCCAGTTTCAAAAGACCAGAACACCAAGTTCCCAAACACCAAAGAAACGCAGTTGAAAAATACCAGAATGACCCAGTTTCTAAAGATCAGAATGCCGCGGGTAGAAAGCATGAGTAACTCAGAGCCTTTTTCGATGGTCTTGTTTTCCTGAGTGAAGTGACTTTGGCTTCATCTAGTCTCCAATCAGGAGGCGAGCTGGTCATCAGAACTCCTGCAGAGTCGAGGCTTAGTTCACGCACAGCGGTTTAATTTGTGCAGGGAAGCAAAGAGATGAAAAAGGGTTCTTTTCCGCTTATTGCCAGCAGCATTTTATTCGCTGCAGCATGGTGTGGTGAAGACAAAACAAAATGGAGGTCAGGGCATTTTATAAGAGGGAGGTGAGGGGAGGGCAGTCAGGAGAGCCAATCACTGCAGAGGATCACAATGATTGACAGGGGCACCGGCCAATCAGTCGGCTGTCTGCACCCGGCGCAGGAACCAATGAGCTGTCCCCTTGGGCGGGGACAGCCCCTGCCGAGCCTGGGCTGCGCCACCCCAGCTGCTGCGCGGGGGGGGAAGGACCGGCCCCCCCGCCAGCCCCGGCGCGGTCGCCACGCTCAGAGGCACTGCAACAATTTACTGTTTCTCACAAAAAAACAAAAACAAAAGGGTTTTACAGATTAACAATGGAGTCCCTCCACCCACGGGTGCCCAAAAGTCAGAAAGTTTATTTCAGTCTCTTTGAGTCCCGAGGATTGGTTGAGTTTTTATAGGAGGACATGGATATACACAGCTATTCCCCACATCAGGATTTATTTCCATGTAATTCTCTTCTGGATTCTGAACTAACCATGAAAAATCAAATGAGGAAAGAGGATAAATAGCATTGAGGTGTAGTTGCTTCCAGGCTTTTAGGTACTTTTGACCTGAGTCTGCTCTACTGAAGCGTGGTAATGGATAATTCACTTGCTAAACTGAAATAAGATTTTATTATTAGAACATCTTGTCAGAAAATTTGTAAATTGAAGCCAAGAAGTCAAGAGACAATGAAAACAGTCATTTATGTCTAACAAAAGATAAGTGTGCATGTCCTGCTTTTAAAATTCACGAGCATAAACATGTGAATGAAACTTTCTAATAGAACCAAAGTCCATCACTATAGGAATCATCCCATATGCAGGAATTTGCACTGCAAATTATGGAATCTTACTTCACAAATCTTTATTTGTTCTGTATAATTAACTGTATTTTGAATGTGTTGAATCAGCTTTACAGATCTCAGCTTGAGATAGGATTTCCATCTGAGCTGAAGCTCTTATTTTTTTTTTAATATACATATGTATATGCTTCACATACATCTATGCTTAAACATATGTGCTTTGCCTTTCAGAAAAGCAAACACATCATGTGTGATCCACAAATGGCTGAATCAAGGAAACAGCTGCACTAACTTTAGGCATCAACTTTGATGTGTAAATGTGAGGTTTGGCACTTTTGAAAAGGAAAGTTTTCCTTTCTCTTTTGGTACTCAGTGTCTTTCATTCCCTTCACTGGAGCAATAAATATTTGCTAATTTGCAGTGGTGAGTGAAAAAACTTTTATATTAATGAAGTTTGTGCACTAGCAAGGGTTCATGGCTACTGCTTCAGGAAAAGTATTCTGTTGCTCTTGTTGTCAGTGTTAGCTCATCTTTATTTAGGATGCTTCATTGTTTACTATTCAATGTTCTGCCCTGTGTCTGCAGAAATAATGAAACAACAATAAGAAGAATCTTGACTGCAGCATATGCCCTGTCTTTGAAAGGTGAGAGCAGTTCACAAATGCTGTTTTCTTCAAATAGTAGGCAGTGCTGTTTAGGAAAGTGCTTATAAACAAATGTCATACAGGGCTCTTACACAGCATCGTTTTAAAGGTTCTGCTTTTGTCAGAGAATTAAGCTAAAAACCATCTGCTTTCTGTCTTAGAAACGTTGGACTAAATCCAAATTGGGAGAGGGTAGCCTCACTTGCACTGAGCTGGGTTCACTTTAACACTAATTGGAATACCAAGTACCTGGAATTGCCTCACAGAGCCTGTGAGAAAGAAGCACCACCACGATGCCCTTCTCCCTTCCCCTGCTTGCTACAGCTCTCCTCTGAACGATGTGCCCAGGGGCAGGAGCTGAAATAGAGCAATTAGCACGGGCTTTTTTTTGCCCCACACAGCCAGGGAACCTTGTTAGTGCTCTTCCTTCTCTTGTCTGCATCCTGCCTGCCTGTGTCCTTGCCTTCTCTGATGGTTACCTGTGCAAAACTGGCCTGCTCCTATGAGCTTCTGTGCTTACATCCCTCAGGATGTTACCAACACTCAGGATGTTATTTCCCAAATTACTCATTGTCCCTTTACTAAACCCCATATTCCCCACCACTTTTATTTGACTCTTTCCTCCCATTGACATGCACTGGTTTGCCATGCTCCCTCACTTTTCCTGACAACCTGCACACTGCTACTGAAAGCAGCAACTGCAGGACAGCTGCTTGTCCCAAGGCCATGGGACAGTGTCACCCCCATGCTGACAGGAGCTCTCTGTACTATTTTCAAAGGTAGCATGGGGAAATTACTTCTGCAAGGAACACAAGACAGATGGCTGCAAGTACAGCAAGTGCTTACTTGGTGGAGGGAAATAAAACCCGTGACTATTGCACTCTGACAGATTGGTTTGAAAGGGCTCCATGCAGTTTATTATCTCCAACCTGTAAAAAGAAACTTATTTAGCATCAGTGGCACCCCACATTTAATCCTAACTCTTTCAGTGGGGAGGCAGAAGATTATAAGTAGTAGTTTGATAGCCATAAGCAACTCTTTTAAGCACCTTAAATCAATTTATCTGTAGGCTATGTGTAATTTGCAGGATGAGGGAATACTGAATGTGAGAGACAGTTGTGCTTTTCCATGAACAAAAAGGTCAGAAAAAAATTGCTTGTCAGCCAGGTATATAGTAAACATAAATTTTGCCTTGTGTGGATCAATAGAAGGTTGTGTGTTCATATCCGATTACTTTAGATGGATTAAGATGTTGGATATTATTAAGATAATAAAAGACAGGATTGGCATCATAGTGGTGGTACTTTGTCCTTGAAATTCTGTGGTTGGAGAGGTTCCCATTTGTAGATGCCAGATGAAATCTAGTTGCTGAAATGAGGCAAGATTTGTACCTGAATGAGGCTTTCCTGTGAAGTTTTCATTGGATATTCTCTACTCCTGCTTTTTATCTATCTTTCTTCTTTTGTATTGTTTTCATTTGCAGCCTCAATCCACTTTCCATCTTTATGTTTTGCTAATGAACAATTACTAGCACAGCAGCTGGCTGCCACAACCTTGCTGTTTGTACCAGCCAGCAGGCCTGGGCATGCTCAGGATGACCAATATTTTTGTGGGTGATTTGCTTGAAACTGGGCTCAGAAAATTGAGTAATCTATTTTACTGAATGTCAGGTATCCATCTCTCCCCATTCTCATACCTGTTTTGTGAATGTGAGAAAAATATCTAGCAGTTGTTAAATTTAGTCTATAGTTGAAGACTTTTCCTGCTCTTTCCACCCTAAAGACCAGGCATCCTTTAGGCTCCCACCCCTGTCTTTGCACTGCTCTGTTAAGATGCAATTGTTCCTTTCCAAAGTGTCATTATAAGGACATGATTCTTCTGGATGGTGTTTCTAAGTTAATTATTTCAGGCTACAGCTGTTATAATTGATCTTGCTTTACAGCTTGGTTGTCTTCAGGAAAAATTCTTTTCAATCCTTTTAGGTTACACCTAGACCTTTTTTTTTTTTTTTTCAGTCTGCATGCAGTGTGTATTTTAAATACTTTTTTTCTTTTTTTGCTTTATATGGCATCTACTAATGTCTTATGATAGGAACATAGTTTAACTTGAGCTCTGTCCCCTTCTAATTGAACTCTTGCTGTAGTATCTAGTGGGTTTCATATATCTCTCCTCAGGTTTACCATCAAGATATTAATATTAAATATTGATTAAAACACTCTGCTCTCTGAAGCATGGGTGTTCTGGCACAGCAGTTTTCTATGTGAGAATACTTCTATTTTTCCCTTTGAGTCTTCTGCAATGAAATCCTGGTGATCACTTGTGATGAATCATTTTAATTGCCCCCTGATTTGTAGCACATCAGATGGAGGTCTCTTGCTCTGCTGTGTCTGATATAAATGTAGGCTTTCCTTCCTCTGAGTCATGGGGTAAGAGCAAAATACCCAACACAAATCAATATTAGACACAGCCCAGCATCACCTGTAGACATGTGCTGCACTAGAAAAAATAAACATAAAATGAGTCGCAATTTCTGTGGCTTTCAGTTGGATAAGCCCTGACCTCTGAAGAGGTGATGGTATTTGCTTGCTTGTTTGTTTGACTTTCCAATTGTTCTACCTGTGATTGGAAGACACAACTTACACTCACGAGCCCTAAAGTGGCAGAAGATGGCTCACTCCTGAGGGCAGAGTTTGGCAGATGCAAGTGGCTGAAGGCAAGGAGGTTTGCCCTTCCAAGAAAAGGATGGAAGTCACCAGAGCAACCTGAAATGGCTCTTTTAGTTTGGCTCTGCCTAGGAAGTGAGAAGGGGTCTATCAGTTTCCAAGTGTCTATTTTGGTGGGGAATGGACGTAGAAAGTGGGTGGGGTTTTGTTTGTGGTGTGTTTTTTTTTCTCTTTTTCTTCCTACCTTCAGTGGTGGAAGTTGATTAATTATCTGAGAAGTGATGGTTTATGGCCCATCAGACCTTCTGCAGATTTTCCTTTGTTTCCTGTTTTCAGCAGGGCTTTGGATGTTTCTGGGAGCCCTGCTTTTAACACCCTCATTAGGGAAGAGGAAATATTTTGCTTCCAAAAGCCTGTATTCTGTTGTTTGTTGCTGCTAGTTTAAAAATAACAACCTCAGAAATATTTCAAAGTTCTCTAGAGAATGAAGCCTGGTTCAGGAGACTGATGGCCAGATTATGCTACCAGGTATGATATAAATCAGGAATAACTCCATTGCATGCAGGGCCATTACTCCAGCACTACCAGGAGCAGAATGTGACCCTCAGTTTAATTTCTGAAATGGCTTCTGAATTTATTGGAGCTGTGCATCTCTGCAGGACCTTTGTGGGCTTTGCTGCAGTGGTAGCCTGATGTAAATCAGATTTCCTTGCAGTTGGGAACAGTGCTGATTATATATTAAGCTCTATTAATGCTTGCTGGAGTTTTGTGTTCCTAAAACCATCTTAGGCATTCAAACAGCTCACCCTTCTGCCTGTGACCTGCAGCAAGAGTAAAGTGTTTTACAGTAGTAATAAAGAGATTACATTAGATGAAGTTATTTTCAGTAACTATATCAGGAAGATTGAGAGTCAATTATCCTGGCCAGGTTCATCTTTAGGACACAAGCAAAGAAGAGGGTTCAGGCATTTATACTATACCAGCAAAAAAAGATTTAAGGACACTGTGTTCTCACTGAGTACTTGGGCCTTATCAGCAGGAGCAACACGGGAGGTCACTGATCATATTTTTGGGAGCTAGAGAGCTTCAGCCTCTCTTGGGCTGCTCTTTGACCTCTTGGAGTCTTTTACTGAGCAGCAAAACAGGCTCTGTGGCTTTTGTCACCCGTGGAAGTGGCCATTTGGTGGGGGGAATAGTGCTGAGCTTCCTGCTATTTCTGGCTTCTGGTTTTATTAATTTCTACTCTGTTGCAAAATCTGCTCTGGTTTCAGAAAGCTTCCCAGTATTTTCCCTGCTGACCCTTTATGCATTCTTACGCTTAAGTTGTATATCTATAATTTTCTTATGATAAAGTGCTAGCTGTTTTTTTCTTTCTCTTTCTCTTTCTCTTTCTCTTTCTCTTTCTCTTTCTCTTTCTCTTTCTCTTTCTCTTTCTCTTTCTCTTTCTCTTTCTCTTTCTCTTTCTCTTTCTCTTTCTCTTTCTCTTTCTCTTTCTCTTTCTCTTTCTCTTTCTCTTTCTCCTTCTCCCTCTCCCTCTCCCTCTCCTTTTCCCTTTCCCTTTCCCTTTCCCTTTCCCTTTCCCTTTCCCTTTCCCTTTCCCTTTCCCTTTCCCTTTTCCAAATAATACTTACAAGGTGTAGAATACTGGCTTTCAAAAAGTGTCTTTGCTTTTTAAGAGCCTTGGATTTTTTTTTTTTAAGTAAAACTGAGCCTCACAAGGTACTGTTGTTTCTCTTATGTTTCATCTGCAGAGGGAAATGTTGCTTGAGGAAAGGCCATAAGCACTGGTAGATTATTCTGCTAACTATTTTAAAGTGTTTATTTACCCTCCCTTATTGGAAATATGTCTGTTCTGAGAATGTGACAGCTGAATCTGTCACCTCTGCCCCTCACAATTAATAGGAATGGATGATGAGCTGGTGGATGGGACTAATATTAGTAAAGCTATGCTGACATAAATCCACTGAAGAGCTTACTCAGTGTATGCCCCAGTTACTCTGTCCACAAGACTTTGTCTGTTTTGTCACCCTTTAGTTATCTTGTGAAGGAGATGCTCCTTTCTCTGCACTCATCTGTGGTTTTGCTGCATTTTTTATGTATTGATTTTTGCCTGTTGGAGCACTGAACTGTATTTTTGATCAAAATTAGTTCAGTGATTCTTATTTGTCTGAATGATAGAAAACCCAAATCCTGCCAGGATGCAGTGGTGTCAGAAAAGGGTTATTATGTTTTCAACAGCTTATAGTGAACCCTGAAACATACATTGTTTTCTCTTTCCAGCCCTTTTCCTTCCTTTCTGTAATGCACTTATGAGTTGAGCTGTTTACAGTGGGGGTATTTTAATCTGGTTTTACTTCCACTCTGAGTTAATTCTAGCAGGTGGCTGCCTTTCTATACTCACCTCTGACACAAGTTAAAATGGCTTATCCAAAGGATGAACCTAAACACTGTAATCATCACTTGACCTGCCATTCTGAATCAAGACTGTCCATTAATAAGTCAATATTTTGCTTTGGTAGAATTGATTCACCAGAACTGATTGCATTTCAGTAAGCAGTACCCCTATTTCTTCTTCAGGCTCTACTCAACAACCACTTTGTCTCAGCAGTGGTGGCTGAACTGCTAAGGTAGCTGCTGCTGGAAAATGGGGAAGCATAAGGAACCAATCTGAAAGCAAAATAAGTGCCACAGCCCTCAAAGAATTGGCATTAACTTTACATGGGCCAGCATATTGGCCTTGCCATCAGTGGAATTCATCTACATCTGCATCTGATGGGGAGAAGTCATGAGGCATAGCAGGATGTGTTTTTATTGGGATCCAGAACATGAGCATGATTTATCCCTGTTTTGCTGCTGTACAGCTCTGTTAGCTGCACTTAGTGGTCTGAGGGGTTTACTGTAAATGTGTTTTTTTCCCTGGTTCTGTTCCGAATCGCTGTAAATCAGAAGCTGCTCCACTGAGCTTGTTACTGGAGTTGTACAATACCAGTGCAGATGAGGAAAGAATTCTGCTTATTGCATAGTATTTCTGGCTGTCAGCAACAAATTACTATTTCTGGATGAATTGCTGCTCCCATTTATGAGAGGGTTAGATGCTGCTTTAGGTAAAGCCCAGAGAAGGATCCAGGTGAAATTGCTCAGGCCAACAAATGTTCTGTGATTTCTAGAATTCTGGCATAAGGTCACCAGAATCAAACTTCAGCTTATGTAAGAATGTCTTTCAATAGCTTTTGTGGTGAACAAGTTTTGTTGAGGAAGGGTAAAGATTGCCCCAAACTTTTGCAGTGTCTCTGAAGATACTGTGTGGGATTAGGGGGAGAGGAAATTTTTCGTGCCTGGGAAAGGACTCCAGTGTACCTGAGGAACAAAGACCCCCTCAATTCCTAGTTAATTCTGAAAACTCTGTGCCTTTGCATGCTCCATTCTGGCAAAAATTTAAATAGTCTTGTTATTCTAAATCCCTGTCCTGCTCTTCCCAGCTGATTCACAAAGCTCCTTCTAGTTTCTACCATCACTGGTGTGGAATCTCACCAGGGTTTTTTTCTCCACTTTTCTTTCAACCCCAAGTTGTTTAGCTGACTCTTAGAGGGGAGTTCTTCCTTGTCTCCAGGCAAATTGAAGGAAAACAAAAAAAAATTAGATGTATGTCTGACGTTCAGGTGTTGACAGAGCACTCCAAATGTCTGGCACAGGGTTAGAAGGCCTTACACTTGAAAACAGCTTACACTTTAAAACAATGGAATTTACATGCCTCAGAGGTTTTCTATCTCCTTATCTTGTCCGTGAGGAATTAATAAGTTGAAGTCACTCAGCTCAGGGTGGTGGCTTGGTTGTGTGCCTTTTTTAAAGCAGCTGAGGCGTGAGGAGACTGCAGCTGGCTGCATTTGCACAGGCTGAAGCTCATGGACTTTCCTTTTCGTGCACTTTCTTTAATCCTCTGCACTCTGACTTATCCAGCAGGTGATAAAAGATACCTGTCCCTGCAATACCTGTCCCTTGCAATAAACATATTATGCTTTTATGTGCTGACTTATTCCCTGACGTCTCCAAACACTTTGAAAAACCTTTTGGCGAAGCTGTTGTGAAGGGAGAGTCTTTATTCTTATTTCCTGCTTAAACAAATTGAGAAAGAAAGGAATGAAGTGATTTGGCCAAAGGTGGTGTTGAGCTCCAAGGCCTTGGGCTGTGTTTAACACTCATTTTCTAATTATACACAGCAGTAAATCTTTCAGAATGTTTTAGGTATTTGGGTTTGGGATCAAAGTAGGGGAATCACAAAAACTCTTTAGGATGACGAGAAAGGATACATACAGTCTACAGCATTTGGAAAACACATCTCAAAACAATCCATGGGAAAATTGTGGGTCCTAGACAACTCTGGTTTAGCTGGTGAAGTTTGTGAGTGTATGAACTGGTGAATTTTAAGTCCTTTAAAAGTATCACTGATCAGAGCCTCAAAAGTTGCAGTATTTTTCAATGCCTATGCATTCAAATGTTCACCCAAGCCTGCGGCACCATCCACAGGCACAACCCAAATGAACAAACCTGCTTCTGTTACTTTCCATCTTTTGATAGCACTTTTTCATTGCTGTTCCTCTTCCTTTTTTCCCCCAATATACAGAGAAGAGATTTTTTTTCTTGTTTTCTGTTTAAGGTTCAGGACAAACAGTGATGAAAGGACCATGGCATTCATTTACACTGGCATTTCATTTGACAGATTTCCTTTTTTTCCTCACTGGTAAATGAGAAACTTGAAGAATCCCCTACACCATCTATAAATACAGAGACTACCAAATAGTGGCCCACTTTGGCTTGTTCATGGACATATTTTTAACAAAAATTTGCACAAACATGATAATTTTGTGTGATTTCCCACATTAATTTTCAAGGTGATCACTCATGTTTGGGTCTTTGTCTTTCCTGGTGCTTTTACTTCAGAATGATCTATAATAAATGAGATAAATATATGGAAAGCCTCCATGCTCTTAATCATTTCCTGACTCTTCTTTCCTTATTTCTTTATTCTTGCATGCTTGGACTTCCCATTTTATTCTATCTCCGTTTCCTCAGTCCTGATTTTTGCCTCCTCCTGTGTTCTGTGTCCCCTTGCTCTGCAGTTTACAGAGGAAGCAGGATTAAAGGACATGGTAACAGTAATGTTTTAATGCTTACCCTTTCTTGGCTGTTCTTGTTTTTCTTTGGAGACCACTTAATGAGCATGGAAAAGAGACAGAGGCAGGGGAATACAGAAATATGTGGGCACAGCTTCTCTGCCGACTAAACCCAGTGACTCTGGATGATTGGAAGCCAGTTAGTATGAATTCTCTTTTGGTTTGCCAAAGTGCTTTTGGTTGAGTTCAAATATCTGTATCAACTTTTCAGTCCTAAATGTGTGTAGTATGATAGATTTAGATCATTCACCAAGATGATTTTAAAGTGCCTTTGGCTCCTACATTTATTGTAGTCAATTCTGTAGCTGATGTTTCATTAATTTTTTTGTATTGATGTACTAATTTTCAACTGTAGAAGCAACTTTAGGACTGAAACTACCTTAAACACCAGCATACAGATGAAATAATAAAACAAATCAAATTTTGACCTATGGCAGAGGGAAGGACTATGTTGATCCAGTCTGGAGTAGCTGCAGTTTATGGTGGAAGATTTTTTTTTTGCTGCTTGTGTCACGAACAGAAATATGGAATCATAAGGCAAAAAGGAGTAGCACCTTCAACATGAAGGCTGCCTGCATAATTTTAATTCAAGAAACTACCCAGCTCGTAAGAAGGAATTGGTAGGTGTGGGATATTTTATGTTTGCAGTCTTGTGGTGTGCCTGCAGCAAGAAATGCAAACACATTAAACTCTAAGGTAATGTTGCTTAAATAATTTGTGTGCTTCTGTATATATATGTTTGCACAACAGCAGCAGTATTGAAATGGGCGCTGGATATTTCTGGTGTTTTCATTCAGTGTTTGCTGTGTGTAATATTGAGGTGTGATGGCATTAGACATTTTTTAAATGTGTTTTTTTTCTCGAGCACACGCCAAAACCAACAACCTAGTAATTGCTTTTTTGCTTTTCCATTGTTCTCTGCTATTGTAACTGCTTTTATGTGTTTGGACTGACTTATTCTTATAAAAACTATAGTGTTCTTTACAATTATAAAAGCTACAAACAAGTGATAGAGCACACTTGGATCATCCAGTGATGCACTAATATTCCTGGTGTAGCTTTTCTGAATCAGCCATGTTTATATTGCTGTGATCATCTGAAATAGGGTTTGTAACTGCATTTTTGCTCAAAAGCACACAACAACAACACTGTTATAGCCAGGAAAAACAAACAACTTGGCTTTCCTGGAAATAAAATATTTATAGAGAAGAAGCAGGTGTGAAGTTCCACTGGCAGTTCTTGGAGCAGAGAATGGAACACAAAGCAGATGAGTTGCACTGCCAGCTTGGGATGCTGTTCAAGGGTGTTGCAGAGAGCATCAGTGTTTGCAATACCCACAGAGGCATTCCCCAGGAAGGTAAGAGCTATGCTGGCTGTGGATTCCAGGCTGTGCAAGGTGCTGGCAGAACCCTTGTGCACAACTGGGTTCTTCTTTGGGACCTGGGGCTTCTCCCTGCAGGGCTCAGTGGCCCTGCTGCTCCTGTCCCTCTTGTCCCTGGGGCAGAGAGCCTCTGTTTGCACCCAGGGTGCCAAGGAAGGCAGGGATTTGGGGGTGCCCATGGCACATAAACACAGGAACAGGGAGCTGTGAGGGGCTGGCTTAACTCCCCTTGCCCAACTCAAAACAGCAGCCTGGGAAGAGCCCCTGCTTTTTCCTCCTTAACCAGGTACCAGGAAAAGACCAAATTTTGGTCTGGTTACATTCAGGCCACTTCACTGGTGTCACCAGAGGTGTGCAAACCTGTGCCAGAAAAGGTTCTTGTATATGCAGCCACAGCATGCTGACTTCAGATATTATGATATGTTGCCCATTAAAATTTACTCCAAAGTTAATTCCCATCTGATGATCTAGGAAATGTCAGGTTTTGAAATGTCTGTGATGGCTATAATAAGACTTCATCATCAAATGTCTCTCAAATGCTAATGAAGGCAGAAGAAACAGTAAAGCAAACGCCTCTTAAATTAATTTATATCAAAAAATCTGTCCAATTAATAAAACTGCCAAAGAATCTAGGAATGTGGGATGAATGAAGAAGAATGGCAGGTTTTTCACCTCAAAGCTGATCCACCCAATGCAGGAAGAGAAGAGCAGCAGTGTCTAAGGTTCAGCTGCTCAGATGGTGAGGAGTGCTGGCCCAGGAGGTCTGGAGAGCATCTACCAAGGCTCCAGCATCCATGTGGGAGGACTGAAAGGATCTGCCCCATCTGCAGGTAGCTGGGAAGCTGAGGAGGGTAACGCAGCCCCTCCAGCCTCTTGGCACACAGACCTGCTGCCTACAGCCTTTGCATTTATACAAGTCATTTGTGGCTTTCCCCCAGAGAGGAGATGGATTTAAAAAAAAACATCTGAGAACAGAAAACACACAGCACTGAGCTCCCATCTGCTGTTTTACACAGGAATGTTCTGCTTCCCAGTTAATGTTCTGTGTGAGCACAGCTGAAGGCTGTAATGGATGGGCCACTGTCTGCAGGATGGTGGCTGTTTTCAATAGGCACTTACAAGTTTAATGTGATGTAATTGTTAACACAGAATTTCTACACAGCAATAAATCCACTTATTAATAAAGCTTCTGGGAGAACTGACCAAAAAAGAAATTTTCAACAAAGTGTGGTGTCTTGTTTAAGACAGAAGGCAGAAGTCTCCTGTTTAGCAGTTTCAAGCCTCCTCTGAGGGTTGCTGAAAATAGTAAATGCCCTCCCTGAACAGAAAAAAGAGTCCACTGGAAGTTATTGACTGAACCTGAGAGACATAAATTTGATACATATTTCTTTCTTTGGCATTTAGGAGAGTGTCTTTCCATGTTAAATGGGATGGCTGGTAGAGAAAGGATACTGATCCTGTTTTCCAGTTCCATCTGTTGCTTCAGCCAGGACAAGGAGCTCAGGCTGGCAGTGCTTGAAGGAAGAGAAGTGCAAGATTTGGAGATCATAACCCTGTCACATTGCAGTGCATGGTGAAGTGGCCATTTATACAAATTCATTCAGATGCTTCTTTTAAGATATATTTACTGTATTCCCAAAAACCGGGCCATGTGTTCCTGCCTTGGAGCAAGATTAGAAATTATATATATTTTTCCCCGGGACATTAAAAAAATCCTTTTGGCAAACAGAAGGCTGTTTTTCAGACTCACTGCAATTTAAACAGAAAAGCTACATATATAAAAAAAAGAAGTCTGTACTTGATGTAAAATCTGAAAATAGTGTTAGGTAATTCAAAAGAAAATGTCACTGCTGCTCATTTCAGGCTTGGGCTGGATTGTAGTGGTGATGGAAGAAATTCTGCATGAAAATGGATTGTCAGCAAAGCCTGACAGAGTATTCAGTGCTGTGCTTTATAGTTTGCTACACTTTGTCCATAAATAACACAATAAATAAAATAACAGCAATAAATTTGGCAGAATACATGATGAAAAGTGGTGACTATATATACACATTAAAGTGTCTATTTTCCACCTACAGAATAAATGTCATCAATTAAATGTCTTCCTTTGAGATTAAGAGCAGGTCTTTAATCTTAATTAATAATTTTATGTGTAAATTTTTTATTAATTGAGGGATTACATGTTACTGGAAGTCATCACGACCAGTGAAAGGTGAATTATTATCATGTGGCTGAAAGGTATGATGCTGTGCCTGCATCCAGGCATAAGTTGCTTCCTGGAAAATTCAGAGTTATGTTTGAAATATGGGTGAAATGCTGACTGAGTCGAGTCAAAAATGGATTTCAAAAGTGTCATGTCAATATTAAACGTGCTAGAAAATCCCGTCCCAAAAATGTGATGGCAAGAAAGGGTTGACATGGGCTTAGCAACTCCTGCTAAACTGCAGTGGTTCCTCTCTTTCTGGATGGAACTTAATTTCTTTTCTCTCTTTTGGCTTAACTGAATTGTTCTGAGAATTAGCCTGTCTAGGATTCTGTGTTATTTATGCAAATAATTGCACCACATTTATTAAGAGCAGAGTGCAGCAGAGCCTTTTATAAGCATTAATAAAATTCTGGCTATTGTCATCACTTGGAAATTCATAAAATGATGTGTTAAAAAACCATAACCTTGTCTGTTTTGTGGAGAGTGCTGCCCTGTCAGACTCATGCAGTTTCAGTCCAGCTTTTCTTTTTGTCTGTTTATATGCAGGCATAACACTTAACAAGAGATAATGTGTAAACAAGAGTATGCATTATGCAGATAAATAGACTCCCACTGCTGAACAAGTCCTCAGCAGCTTGCGTTAAAAATAAATACAGATGCAAACTGGAATACAATATTTATTTTAACAGCAGGACTTTATCATTGGTATAATTTCCCTGATGTTTCCAGGATTAAATAAGTGGCTTTTAAAAGAGATTCACTGGTCAAACAGAAGTTTGAAGCAGTTTAAACATTTTTTCTTAATAGCACCAAAGGGAGAGATAATAACAATTAGCAGTTCTTCACAATATCAAGAAATTACATCTGCATTAACTGACTGAGAACTGCAGCCACAAGTCTCTTTACCCACTGACAAATGTGGCCATCAAAAGAGAAAGAAAGAAAACATCAAGATTTCCACTGATCTCAGCATTTTGAATGATACTGAAGAGGGTTTTATTCAAGGCACAAAATGGGTTTGGATTCCATGCTCCATTGAAAATCCAGAGGAAAGAGGTACAAGTGTCACGAGGCTGTTAAATATTTCCAGTATGTGCTTCTCATTAATTTTAAAGGTGCTGCTCAAAAGTAAATTTGTCAGATGTTGGGAAAAAAAAAGGTGGCTTGCTTTTTAAATTTTTCTGAGAGCATCACATTGCTAAGCTTGCCTGCAGCATTTATTCTTAAATGCAAGGCTCAGTCTGTTTCCTTCATCTCCCCACTCCATTGTTTTTGATGTGTTTGGGGTCAGAGGGGTAAATATGAGGTTCAAGGGGTCAGTACTGGAGAGGGAACCAGTGTTTATCTCCAAGTTCCTGACTGAAGATGAGATCACTGAAAGTGGCTTGGTGAGGAGCTATCAAATAATAATGAGCAAAGCAAGGGAAGGACTGTGATGTTCACAAACATTTCTTTGAATAAAATTGTAGATAGACTTTTACATTTGAAGTGTTATAAGAAAGAGGTAAGAAAAATAAAATGCCTGAAACACCTGAATAAGAACTGGTTGGACTGTGTCCTCTGTTCACTGTGGATGTAATTGTGCATTTTATCAGGCTACCTTTTTAAAGATGCTTTCTCTTGCACAGGCATCCCCTTAAGGAGTTCCATTATTTTAAATCTCTTTGTTTTTCATTGTGCCTGTCCATCAAAAGAAAGGAAATGTGTTCACTGTATGAAAGCTGCATTGCTTGTGTAATCAGTTAAGCCTGTAATTTATAGTCGTATAACTTTCTTCCATCAAAGCATCTTGGAGAGAAACTTTATTAGTATTTTTATTGGCACAAAGGTAAAGAAGGAATTTAGTGTATCTTGCTATGGTATCTCTTTCAAAATAAAGCAGCACAATTATGTGTATGCATGGTAGAGAAATGAATGTTTGCACTGCAATTGTGATTGACTCTTAAGAACCTATATTTAATGGGAAAATTGCATGTTCTATTGTTCCAAATTTGGTTATTCTTACTTTTGAACATTCAAAGGAGTGCATAGGATACAAAGGAGCACTTTACACGCAGGCCTAATTTACTAAAGAAATGAACACTTGTCTTTGGACACCTACTAAATTCTCTGATGCTTCCCAGCTGAGAACTATTCTCCAACACTAAACTCACTGCAGAAGATTTGGAGCTGAAATTTGCCAGGCATGGTTTGTCAGAGTGGGAGTGACTCGAGGTAAGTGAGAACTGCTGGCTGAGATCTCTCTCCTTGAAAGTTTTCTTTTTGTAGAGTGAGCCCTGGCAATGATGACACTGGAACTAGTGGGATTTCACACCTCTTATTTGTGTATAATTCTCCAACTTAGTAATTTGTAATGTGTATGTGTTGCTTACAAATTTCAGCCTTGCAGGTTAACAGGACTCAAAAGGAACAAGGATCTTTTGTGTCTGAACCATCATAATTGGGTGAGTTTAGACAGGAGACTGTGACCTGGGTTGAGTCCAGCCCAAGACCACATCTCAAAATCCGGGGAAATATTTCCACTAACACAGGCAAGGGCAGGATTTTTACCCTGCAGAACTCAGCAGATGCTTAGGAGACTTTATCAGGCTTTCTGTTTTGTTCTCTCCATTCCCTCAGTAAAGTGCAGCATATGGTTAACTTTTCTGTTGCATCATGGTCTGTTAATGAAGCAGACACGATAATTACACTTCCTTCTTCAAGCTTCCTGACTTGGCAAGCTCATCTATTCGGTGTTCTGGGCCATTGCAAGGGTTTATTTTCTGTTTCCTTAGTTCTCATTACACATGAAAAGCTGCATATTTTGATTTGCTGTCATTTGAAAGTCCAATTAAACATTTCAGAATCCGGAAGAACCTTTGAAGATGTTCCCCTCCTTTTTTGTTGCTTGGGATCTTTTGGTGTCTTTTTTATTTATTTAATTGACAGCAAAAGCAAATGTAGTGTTTCATTTGGATGCTGCCAGCTGTCCATTGTGAATGCAAACGATGAGCCAGTGGAACTGCATGGTTGCCTCGAACAAATGTATGAAATAGAAGTTACAGGTCCTGCAGGTGCCTCTGCTATGAGAATCTGTTCACTCAGAGGACATTTAGCTGATACATTGTACAGCTGGTCAAACAATGCCTTCAGGCTGTCTGAAAGTTTTCACAGCAAACTAAACACTTCGGAGTTTGCTGCAAAACATTAGTTTATAGAATCGTGCTTATTTTGATAGTGCTTTTTTTAGACTGCTGATTTCAGTTCTCTGTCTCTTCTATTCCATTTGCCTCTTTTATTCTTTATTTTAATGAACTATGTGCAGTAAATTTCTAAGTTGCTTTGTTGTGTTTTTGTTTTGTTTCAAAAGGGGTGGATTTTTCTTTCCACACCCCAGGATGCATGTATAGAATTTCTTTTGGACAGTAGCAGGACTCCAGAGAGATACTAGGAAAAGGCTGTGTTGGTTCTCTGTGGTAAAGCAGAGAATCTGAGGCCAAAAAAAGTGTTGCCAAATCTGCTTAATCTTCTGATTCAGTTGAGCAGTCACCAACCATGTGAAACTCTGGAAAGGAAAGTGTTGGATTCTGCACCTGGGATGGGGCAACCCTGGGTGTTTTTCTCCTCACTGTTTGTGGTTACCTGGAGGATGTATTCCCCTTACCCTGGAAGGTGTTAGAGAATGAGTTGGGAAGATGCACCCTCCTGAAAACTGGGCTGTGAGAGGGGTGGGAGATTCTCCACACCCTGGGCAAGGGTTGCTTGGTGGTTATTCAATTATCTTCACTTTCTACATTTACCTTCATGTTATTTATAGTTTATGCTGGTAAAAGCCCGTATTTACATCAAAGGAGATGGCACTAACAGTAGCAAAAGGCTTGGATAAAGAAAACATGCTAACTCTACTTATACTAAAATTAAAAATGTTTTCTTTCCTTCCACATATCACTTTCACTATTTGTAAGCAGTGTCATAACAAAGCTGGTTAGAATTTTTTTTTCCCTACTGTACTTTGTGTCACAGATTGTATTCCTCCCAGAGAAGAAACATGGTATGGTAATTTATATAGCTTTTTGGAATCTGTGAGGGGCTCCAAACGGATTTAATGCACCCTTCTCCCTTTGCAAAAGAAACATCTTTTGTCCTCCTAATTCAAAATTTAATCTTGGTTCTCTTACCAACCCAAGGATTGTCTCACCTCTTATGACACATTTTTTTTCCAGTCTTTTCCCTGTGAAGTTTTAGATTGGTGTTGGTAAGAACCCATTAAGTAGCCAAATTTAGACCCTTGATCTGTTTGGTATGTGCAATTTTCTTTTGCTCGCCAACCACCATCTTTCTCTGCCTTTATTCCTAAAAAGGCTGGAGACAATTTTCTTAAGCTTCATGGAAATGTATTACAATGTAGTTCTAGAAAGAAAACACATTTGCAGTAAGCTGTGAGTGATCAAGGAAACAATTTTAACATGGTACCACTTTGTGATGCTCGACTCTAGACCTTGCCAGCATTCAAGTGATAACCAATGTGAAGTTTTTATTCCCTGACCCACAGGGTCTTTACTGTGTGCTACTTTATGCCCTAAAGTTCTGTAATCTGCAAAACACATTTTTCCCCTTCTAAGAGCCATGTCTAGATATTCCAAGGATACTTTATATACCAGGAGAGTTTAAAAGGCACCAGGATAGCAAATGTTGAGGGCTTCTGCAGCTTTTTTTTGTGCCTCTCATGGAAAGTGTACACACTTAGAGGACTGCAGATTAAAGTAGCATAATCTGTTCTTTCCAGCTCCAATTTCATCACACTAATTAAAAATGCCTTCCAACCCTTTTGTGTTCAACGAAGAACACGTTCTGAAGAGCCACTGAGCTTCATGTGGCTTAAATTCATGCCTGAAGTTAAACAGCTTCTTAAAAGCTTTGCATAGAAGGAAACTTAAAATAAGTGCCCATGTTCCTCACATCCAAAGCTCTCATGCAGCTTAATTAAGAGCAAGGTTGTTAATTAGAATAACACAAAGTACAGACTCTTAGGGACCATGCTGAAGGAAAGAATTACAGAAAAAACTAACACTGTTAAAACTTTCAATACCAGCAAACCTCCTCTCCTTCCTTAGTCTAATCCTAGGGGCAAAACTCCAAACATTCTCAGGGACTGGAAGAGGACAAAAGGCTGGGGAAGGAAAGAGGCAGTGAGTGCATCAGGTTGCTTTGCTTCTGATGTAGGAGAGCAGTGGACTGCACAGTGTTGTGAGTTTGGATTTTTAAAACAAACAAACAAACAAACAAAAAGAATCCAAAGCCACAACACACACGGAGGAATTTTTTAGCATCGTCATCCAGTGTGGGATGCAATGGCATAAATTTTATGTTGGTATTCTTTCACTGAAGCCTAAAGATTCAGATCAAAAATAAAGAAGTCCTCAAGAGCTCTGATGAACAAAATGAATATTCATATTAAATTTGGGAGCATTGAAGAAACCAGTTAGATGATACAGGTCGTTTCCCACTTGCCATCATGTTTGGGATGCAATGTTTTTGTGTGAGTGATTTAAATAACTCCAGCAAAAAGAATAATCCCTACTTTTCAAGGATCCTAAGGAACTCTGACTAGAATAATGAGTTGTGGAGACAGTGAGGGTTTTGGGGAGCTGCACTTAATTCCCAGGGGTGCAAGGGAAGGGAGGAAACATCAGCATCTTTCTCTGAAATGGTTCCAGTTCAGTGGGAAAGCCCAGATTGACCTTGCCTAAATGTGAGGACAAAAGATGACATTAGGAAGATCTTCAGTGTCTTATTAGGCACTCAGATACTCACAGAAAGGAAAGGTTATGCAAATCAGTTTCTTTTTTTTTTTTCCCCAGACTGCTGACACAAAACACTGATGAGATTTGGGGGAGATGTTTTAAATTAGAAACTTGGGAAGAGTTGACAGTTGCAGGAGGGTACTGAGGTCACCCAAAGACATCTGGTAGGACTGTCAGTCAGCAGCACGATGCAATTTTGCCAAGTGTAGGGTAGGAAAGAAAACTGAGCTGCACTGGAGAAGGAATAGATGAAGGTCAGGGTTGAATTCTCAAAAAGTAACAAGGTTACAGATGTGAACGACATCAAATTAGGCACAGGGCCAAAAGAACACATTAGAAATGCTGATATGCACAAATGTTTATGAAAGTTTGTGTAGTTTCTGAATTTAAACATAAACCAAGTCAGCAAAAATTACAGGAGAAAAAGAGGTACCCATTGAGGACTCTTGATTGCAGGTCTCTAGCAGACAGTGAATATCACCACCTCTGTTTATCTGGGCCTCTGTTTTTAGGATACGGTCTAATTTCATGCTTCCTGACCTGTGTATGTCCCCATTCCCTGCCCCCTCTCTCTGCCCCCCAGTATTTTCTGTGCTCAGGACTATTTTCTTACACCAGCTGAAGTGTGACCTGTCTAGGAAAAACAGGTTTGCAAAATGGGTTAGGAAATATTAAAAGCACAGCTTTATGGAACACTCAATGGACAAACAAATGAACCAACCTGCCCCCTGATACAATGGAGGCAGAAAATTAAATCTGAAGAGGTAGGAGGAAAACAAAGCTATGATCTAAACACTGGAGTATAGTTTTTGAGCAAAACTATAGGTGTTCTTGTTGTTTCTTTTTCCCTCTTTCTCCTAGTCCTCAGTCTCTGAAATAGAGATGAAAACTAAACCAGCATGATCTAAATTGTTCCTCCAGACTAACTAGCCTCAGCCCAGTGACATGGTTAGCTGTTCACAGCACTGGAATTCATCACTGCACAATGTCTGCAGCTAGAGATGGGCTTGACCCTAACCTGAGATTGAAGCATTTGTGTGTTTTGGGCAAGCAAGACACGTGGCACAGCCTCTAGAGCTGAACACTGTGTTTCCTGTGAGCTCAGGTGAACCTCAGATCCAAATCCAAGGAGAATCTCCACTGTTGTCTGTTGTGGTTTAACCCTGAGAACTGAGGTACTGTGCAGCTGCCTGTTCACTCTCAGCACTACTCAGCAACAATCAAATCAGTATTTTATCAGCATTATTCTCATTATAAATCCAAAACACAGCACTGCACCCACTGCTAGGAAGAAAATTAACTCTAACCCATCCTCAACCAGAACACTGTCCACTCAAAGGGTTATATTACAAATGCTGAGCTGTGGCAGCTGAGGTTGAATTGGATAAGGAATCCAAGCTGACAACAAAACACTTTGCTTTAATCCAGAAACACCCTGGAAATCAATCTGGCTGAAACTTTAATGTGGCTACAGTGACACTTCTGCAAAAGACTCCTCTGCTAGGCAATCATGCATTGCCTCTTCTTAGGGAAAGATAATTCTTTCAATTCTTTACATTACAAACCTTTATACTCACAAGGATAATGCAAAAAATATAGAATGTACTATGTGTGTGAAATAGCTAAAAAGACCTGAGTGAGCTTGTAAGAGCGATTTCTGTGGAGTCTTCACATTATGTCAGGACTAATCACTCGCTGTCTGGAGGAATGGCTCTCATCTTTGCTGTATGATAGCAATGTTTGGAGCAGTACTGGCTTGTTACTGTGAGGATGCCTGTGCTGGATTGGATATTTGTCTGGAACCCTGACATGTTAATTCTAGAAATGCTGTAAAGGCTCATGAGCTGCAATAGTGCTCAGATCTGTGAGTGCAAACTTCATTAATCCTCTTTTCAGATTCGTTCCTTTAGTCCAGTGATTTGTGACCCCCCAAGAAGTGTGCAGACCCCATGGCCCTATATACCCTAAAAAGCCTATAAAAGGAGAGAAGGCTGGACTTGAAGCTTCAAGGTTGTGTGGTTTAGGGAGGAAAAGGTGGGGTAGGCTGATCCTGCTCAGCTTACCCCAGTTGCTGTTTTGCTCAACACAAGGGTTCAGTTTCCTTGACAAATGATGGACAGTGCCTCCAAAATTGGAACTTTGATCCCAAAGGGGCCCTGTGTTATTATAACATAAAGAATGGTTATTAAACTGTCAGAGGGTTAATAGTTTCATCTTAATAATCTTGATAGATGGTGCACATTTCACCAGTGCTCCAGAAGCCCACAATGAGCTTTAAAATATTTTACTATTGGCTTGCCCTTCATTTCTTGAGGAAGTCTAAGGAGAACTCTTCTTGCTAATAAATTCTTTATCATAACATAGCTGGTTGTCCCCTTATAGAAGGGAAATATATCCTTTGCTGTGCTGTCTGATTAATTGGGCTAATTTTATCAGGAAAATTAAATTCTCTGTTCTCTAGGAAGTTATTTAAAGAGGTCTGAGCAAAATCCCAGCCCATGAGCCTGATGACTTTATTAACTTATTACATTTTAAGTGAGTTCTGAAGGATCCCCTTCAACTTTGAGGGCTATTTGTCTTCTGTTCTCAGGATTTCAGGATGACAAATGGGATGTCAGATATGACTTACTGTAAGACCTTATGGGATTCATAGAGGGTAGCTCTTACCCTTACCTCAAAATGTTCTGTATGAGGTAGCCTGTAAAGCTGGCCAATTTTGGTGACCAAACCAAATGTTTCAGTGGCTTTACAACAGGCAAAGTAACTCTACTTTTAACTGAAGCAGTTCTTAAAACACTATTGATATTTGAGTGAGAAAAAGTAATAAAATATATGTACATAAATATGCATACGGGAGTTGATCCCAGTCATGTGTCTGTAGTACACAAAACAAAGGAGATTCTTGGCAGTTTAAAAATATTATAAACCAATGCTTTACTTCTCTTTGCTTAGACTTGTATCAGAAAAGGGGCATGTCCCCAGATGTGCAAAGCTGACGAAGATGCACGAGCATCTCCATTTATATACATCCTTTGTATTTTCCAGAACTCCTGCATGCTGAGTGTAACCACCAGACTGAGGGACTCTGATAATTGATTTACTCTCTGCTGGTCTCATCCCTGATGGAAAGGGCAACAGTTGGCAGTCAGGTGGGACCATGAAGGATATAAACAAGCCCTCATACTTTAGATCATAAGCCAATTTGCAATAAACTGTGTTTAGGAACAGGTTTTCCCACAGGTTTGGAGTATTGTGAAACTCTATTTGCTACAGAACAACTTCTGCCCTCTGGGATCGAGTCTGATGTGGCAGTTCTGCTACTTCTTGCACCTTCCCCTCAGGGTGGTGAAACAACAAGTGATAGGATGAGAAAAAATGGCCCCAAATTGCACCAGAGGAGGTTCAGGTTGGATATTAGGAAACATTTCTTCATCAAAAAGACTTATCAAGCACTGGAACAGACTGCCCAGGGAAGTGGTTGAGTTGCCAGCTGTAGAAGTATTTAAAGGGTGTGGTTTAGTGGTGGACTCAGCAATGTTGGGTTAACAGCTGGACTCTAAGACATTAAAGGTATTTTCTAACCCAAATGCTTTTATGATTCAGATATTTATCTAATTGATCAGACCTCCCCTGAGCCTTCTGCAGCCCAGGATCTTGCAGCCTTCCTTGCTGCAGGGACATGCAGCTGGCTCATTCTCCATGTGTAGCCCACTAGGACCCCCAACTTATTTCCTGCCAGGCTGCTTGGCACTTGGATGCTCCCAGCATTTTCTGGTGCACAAGGTTGTTCCTTCCCACCTCCAGGAAATTCCTGGCCAGGCACAGGAGGGCTGCTCCTTGGTAGTTGATCAGTTCTTTCAATTCTTCACAGAAGGCATGGAAGGACAATTTCCCATCTACTAAAACAGAGTAAGTTATGACAGTAATGCAAACAACAGCACACTGTAATGTATCACCCTCTATAAAGTTTGGAGGAAGACATTAAAACATAAGTGAAAGCCTTTTATTGATTGCCTAGAAAGGGGATCTACAGATTAAAAAATAGCTACAGGAAAGGAAAACAGAAAACACAAATGCTACAGAGTTCTGTTCCTGGACACTCTTCATTTAGAGTTCACTGCTTTAAGTTTTAATACTCCATGATAAATCATATTAAAACCACATTTTTGTGTGTGTAACAATCTGAAATGTATATCTTTATAAGATTAAATGTATGTTAGAGCATGGAGAAGGCTGTCCATTTTTTTTATTAGCAAGTTTGATATGGATTCAGTGGTCAGGCATAGCTATATATGATATAAACCTGAGGGTGTGGGAATGGCTGTGATGCCATCTCCCCTATCCATAAGAAGGGTGCACTGGCATATCCTAAATCTCATGAAGCCCAAATTCTGGACAAGCATCTTATGGTAAAAGATAAAACAAACCAACATGTATTGTGCCCTTCACTGTCAACATGATAACTTGTAAGTGTTCCTTTTCCTGCATCTTCCTTCTGTTATTATCATCCTGTCTGAGCTAAATGACCTGTGACAGATGAGAAATGCCGGGCAATTCACGGGCAAATATCACACTCAAAACTGGATATATTGGGAGAGTATTGTAACCTGCTATGCTGAAGCTTAACAGAAATGCAAAAGAATTCTTTTTATTCAGTCTGGAACGAGTTTTCAGGTAGTTGATTAAATGTAGTGCAGGATGAGGCTTCATTGTGTTAGACTTTTCTTAGACTGAAAGATTGGTTTCTGTGACTTTGTATAGAATGTAAGAGCAGTGGGAACTTCTTGGTTAAATATGTGATAGCAAATCAGGCTCAGTATAATATTCCTGGCATTTGTGCTTCATTCTCTGAGGGTCTTGGAGATATTTCCAGTTTTGATCTTCCGTGTAGAAGTTGGATGCTTGCCTCTCTTAAGCCCAGGTTGCAACAGCATCTTTATTAAGGACTGAACTGAAACAAATGCTTAAATGATGCCCTGCTGAGGAATGGTGCTAAGTTTCTTTCCCTTAAAGAGAGGAAAGGGTGAGGCCACGTTAAATCTTCAAATACATAAAAAGCATCTATGAAGAGGAAAGTAATGGTCTTCTCTGTACCCCTTGTGGATGGCACAGGAAGTGGTGTGGTTTATACAGCACCAAGGAAGGTTGGTTAACACACCAGGACAAAGCTTGTTGGTGTGGGTTGTTTTTATGTGCTACTTCCAAACTCCATGTGGGTCAGGCAGATTCTTTCCTTAAACTGATGCTATCCTCTCCATGTAAATCCAGCATTTATTTTCTGGCTGATGTCCCAGCTGGCTCTGGGCCAGGTCTCTCTGATGCTGTGATACAGCTTTGTTCAGTCAAAGATGGTTGGAACAACAATGTTCAGTTCTGCCCCCTTCTTGTAATTCTATTTAAATAATGTTTAAATTTGGGGACAGGTGAATGAAGTTAATGACAGCCAAATGAAAGGTTAAGATAATTCAAAGATAAAGGTGAAGCAATTTTACTCATCTTGTCTAAGGAGCTTGTGACTCAAAGGTGTTTTGTTCTTCAGCTGCCCCTTGAAACATGATCTGGTTCATGAAATTCGTCTGTATTGGTTTGGATGTTTGGTTTTTAATTCTGTATCTGATAACTGAAGGACTGTTGCTTATTTTTCCTATTTGATCTGCAGAATTAATTGTTATTATCTTGAAGTAGTTGAAGTACATTTCTTGAAAATTATGTAAGATATGCACTTTCTGCCAAATTTTAGCAGCTTGTTAATGCTAATCCCAAGGACCATCTTGTCTCTGACAACAACATCAAATTACAAATTGCTTTTACAAGAAATTCAAGAGATCAAGTCAATATTTTGCAAAACAACTTGGGTTGTCATTGAGCAGAAGTGGTTTTCCTTGCCATGCACCAGCTCAGCAGCTAAGCTCAGCTGTGGTTTGCATGGTTTTTCATCAGGTAGATATAGATCTTCAGCTCTGGAATTCATTTTCTCTGAATCTCAGTTTGTTTTGACCAAGCCTATATCTGATGGCCAGTGTTGTATGGCTCACAGCTCTGCTGGTCAGTAGTTTGTGTAAATTTTAATTGTTGTATGTGAGAAAAGGGGTTTGTGTGCCAGGGGAGATGAATTTTCTGCTGTGTTGGTCTGCTTTACCCTCCAGGGATTATCCAGAGGCTTGAGGAGGCTATAAAGGCTGTCTAACTCCTAACTCCAGGTCCTCTCAGGTGCAAAAATCTTCAGGCATTAGAGTCCAAGTACTGCCTCTAGAGACAGAGACAAATAACTGTGTCATGCAGCCAGCACTGAAATTTTGTTAGAATTTCTGAAATGCTAGAATTTTTTGTTTCCTATCTCATATGTGTTGCACTCAGGACCCAGAACATGCATTTTTGTACTTCAGGATGGCAGGTCAAGAAATAATAATCTTAAGCCCATTAGATGGCAAATACATAGATATTGCTAATTATTATGTTAAATAGTCTCTCTGGAAGGTGAAAACCCAGGCTGGCTGATTTAAGTTGCTTTTTGTCAAGGATGCAAAACAGTTCCATGAAACTGTATTTTCTGGTATCTGTGGATTCTGGGTTAGTGGGGAAGTCACAGAGTTCCTATTTCAAGATGACTTTGCTGATATGGACAGCGAAATCCACATTAGCATGATGTCTCTCTCAGGCCCAGTGTTGGGCTAATGACAGAGTTGATTTATACAGAATTGATAGATTTAGATAAAAGTAAATGTGAATAGAGAGGAGTTTTTGTAGAATACCCATCAGATTTATGGCTTTTTGATTAAGGACTTCATTGATATCCATGAAGACATAATACTGCTTGAAGATGGAACAGTCTTTGGGCTTGTCAGTGTGCCTGTAATTTATTGGGAACTGGCCAAATGTGGAAGTAGCTGTCAAGGGGAAGCCACTACCCAAAAGCAGAGTGGCATTTTTGGTGCATCTCAGTATGGTCCATGGCATTCAACATCCCCACCCTCCACTTGGGAGTAAATATGCTCTTAAGGTTCATAAAACTTGTGACACAGAGGGCATCAAAACGTTAAATGCTGAGGGCAAATGACAGTCTTTCAGGTTAAGATCACTGAGCTGCTGGGCTCCGCTCACATTAAAGTCACATTCAAACAATGTGGAATTCATATCAGCCAAGGGTGCAGCACCACTGATTTAGAAACACTGAACAGCAGTGGTAGCTTTGAAACAGGGAGCAGTATCCTCCCAAGTCAAAAAATGAATAAGATTTGGCATCAGACAAGCTCATCCTTCAATGCAAGGTTGTATCAGACTCCTACAAAGATGTGGGCTGTTGGTAAGGAATTGACGAGCAGGAGGTGGAGAAAAAAAAGGATTTTTATCTGTGTAGTGCATTGGCAAAGACTCAGTTGAAGTATTTTCCTTAGTTCTGGAGAAAAGTGTGTTTTACCATCCAATGTTCAAAACTACAGCCAGTGTAGAAAACAGGCTCCAAAATCATCCAGAGACTGGGGAGGACTTTTAAGAATGAGAAATGCAAGAGCAGTTCAGTCTGTGTAGGTCTCAAAGAGATGACAATGGGATGACTTGATTGCAAAATGTAGGTGCCTTTGACAAGAGAAATTTATTGGTGGTAATGGGCTTTTCAAACCAGCACAGAAAAACACAGCAGATCAGTCACTGGAAGCTGATGCCAGACACATTTAATCATGAGGCACAGTTTTAACTGTGCAGAGTACAAACTCCCAAGAGAAATGTTTGGCCTCTTAGTTTTTTTGAAATTAATGGATGGCATCCTTTAGCTCTACACAAGTTATTGGGCTATTTCCTTGGTAACTGGGTAAAATTTAGTGGTGTGTGGTACACAGGAGGTCGTTCAAACCGACTGTAAGTGTCCTGCCTGCCTTTAAGCTCTATGAATAAATGTTTAAGCAAAGCTCAGCTCCCGCTTTTTGTGTAGTTCAACAGGCTCTTTGTATTTCATTTTATGCTCTGGCACAAGCCTTAATTTCAGCCTGCAATATTTATATACAAGAATTGAGGAGAGGTGACTGCAGCTGGTCATGCCTGGGCCACGGTTTGTATTTGTGGTCTGGCCAGCCTGACCTCTGAGCACTCAAGGATGGTCTTGTGCCCATCAGTTTTTTTGTAACACACAGTGCCACAAATGTAATGCAGTTTGGAGCATCAGCTCTTCCAGCCTTAATCCCTCACCTCAGCCCTGACCAGAGAAAGGAGTAGAAAAAGCCTCTCAGCAGTACCGTGAGGCCATGAAATTGTGTTAAGCAAGGCCGGCGAGAATGACTGGATTTGCTATTTTAGTCTAAGTGTCTAAATGTTTTTTGAAATTGTAATTTTCTTGTGCTGCTGTGTGTAAAGGTGACCCCTGAGCAGCGGGCCCCGGGCAGTTTGCTGCAGACAGCTCATCAGCTTGATTCATTTGGCGGGGTACTCAGTCAGCACCTTCTGGGCAGCAGCCGAGCAGGATGGAGCTCCTCTCTCATTGCCAGCATGCACTGGCACCGCCTAGAAATGCAGAACTCTCTGAAGACACATTAGGGCTTTATTTTGGTGGCAGCAATGCACTTACCAGGGGTGCAGAGATTATAACCCTTCATTTGCTAGCAGGCACGCTGGAAGAGGCAGGGCAATGTCGCTTGAGGAGCCCTGAGCTCCTGCTGGAGAGGGGACACTGAATGGATGCATTTCTGTCGCAGTAACGACACGAAAGAAGGAGACAGAAACCTCTGGAGATCAAGGAACAAGTTCTCTGGGCTTCCCCGCCCATCTTTATGATATATGTGCCTTATAATTCACTGTGTATTGGAGGAAACAAAGGAGCCTCCCCTCAATCACACTGGTCAAAGGAAATGTCCATCAAACTTCTGTGCCCAGGAGAAAGGAATGTAAATAAAAAGATACTGTTACAATAACATGGCTATGTTTACAGAGCATGTCTGAGAAACTAGTTACAAAAGAATGATAACATCCAGAACTGCAGAAGTCAGGGCAACACATTTCTGCTCCTTCTGTCTCACTTTCACTCCGGGTTTGCAATTGCAGAGCAGAAGCAAGCGTGGTTTTTGCTGTCTGTGGCCACAGGATGGCACATCAGTCAAAGGAGCATCACTGCAGGGGCTGTGCGTGGAGAGGAGTTCAGGCTCCTGGGCAGGGCTGTGCTGATCCCTCCTCGCTGCTCTTTTGATCACGATCACAGTGAGGGACAGTGGTGGCGTCTCAGACACAGACTTAAAAAAAACACTGGAAAAAAATTAAATTAGAAGAAGAAAATCGGTCTGAAGCAGGAGCAAAAAGCATCTCTGTCAAAAAACAACAACAACAACAACAACAAAAAAAAAACCCAAAACCAAAACCAACAACAACAACAACCAAAAAACCCCCACCACAACAACAAAAAACAAACAAACAAACAAAAACTTTAAAAAAACCCTATTGTTTTTCTGATTATGTTATTTTGCTTTGTTTTGGGTTTCTCTTCAAAGGATCAGTAAACTTGTAGGAATCAGGGAACCCTTTTTATTTGTCTTCTAAATCCTGAAAACTTAATGTGTTGTATTTTCTTTGTGAGAGTTGTAGTGGGGGAGACTTTTTTTTTAATGTATGAATTTTCTCCTGGTAAATGATATTCTTTGCCTCCCCAGGGATAAAGATGATGCCTGGTGAAACCATCTAAGTGTGCTGTAGGATCAAAGTGATCTAATGTGTTACCCAGTAAATCAAAGACTGATTAATGAAAATCAGCCTCAGAAGTTATTGACATTTATACTAAGTTTGTTACAACTTCAGTGGTAATAAACTAAGTAAACTTCAGTGGTTCCTGCATCCTGCATTCTCTACCTCCATTCTTCACCCAGTAGCTTTAAAACCCTGCCCTAAATGTATGCCTCAGCAGAAAGATTCAACTCCTTCATTTCCAGTTCACTCCTTGCCATGGAGAGGAAGGGTGATATTCCCAGCACCACTGCCTGTCTTGGGTGGGTTTGGTTTCCATGTTTCCATCAGAAACATGCAGAGCTTGTATGTAACTCTCAGAAGTCTTTTGGACTACTTTGAAAGATATAGTGCATTTATTAACAATAGTTTTGTGGGATCTAGACTTCTGGTTCCAGACATAAGTCAGCAAAATTAAACACAAAAAAAAAGAAAGAAAAAGAATAAAGGAAAACCTGCACCACTAAGCACTCAGAAAGCTCCTCAATCATAAGACAAAGTGCAGTCAAATCCCTGAATGGAATATGAAAATTCCCAAGCATCAAGCAAGCATTTGACATCTTTGTTAGTAAATAAACACAGCACAGTTGCATTTCTTGTGGCACAGCAACAATACAGCCTGTTCTGCCTCCCTCTCTCCCCTTCCCTTGCCCTTTTCTCTATTCTCCTCTTGCTGCCCCCACTGCTGGCAAACTGACTCCAGAGGCCAGTGACAGCACCCAAGGCTCTTTCAAGCTGAGTGTATTAGTTAGGCTTTGGAGAGGGTTGTTTTCCTGCCCCTGGGTACCCCAGCATGAAATGTGAAAGATGCAGGGACTGCTGCGTGCTCAGCTGCTGCTCTTTCATAAGTGAAGGTAACTGGCGAGCAAGTACAGCAATTAGAAATAAAAGAAAATATTTTTTTCTGTGTGGAATGCTTTTTTGACCCCACAGCTCTTAGGTAAAATGGAAAAGAAAATGAAACTGTTGCTGTAGAGAGAGAAAAATTCTTATTAGTTTTTATAAAGAGGGCAAACTGCTTTACTACATACAGAGAAAACACTGTATCTCAAAGTCATGTTTTTAGATGTGCCTATTCTAACCTTATTTTTTATAGTACAGTATCACTGTTAATGCTCAGTGATATCTTAAGCTGTATTTGTCATGCTTTTCCTTGTGAACTATTTCATAAACCATCCACCAGCCTTTGCACAGATTTTTTTCTTTTACCTAGAATAGAGAGTTTTCCAAATGAGAAATACAGCACAAGTCAGATACAATCATAGAATTGTTTAAGTTGGAAAAGGCTTTTGAGATCATCAAGTCCAAACATTAACACTGCCAAACCCACCAGTAAGCAAGCCATGCCCTTAAGCCCTACATCTACACATCTCTTAATTACCTCCAGGGATGGTGACTCACATAGGCAGCCTCCTTGAGGGCCTAACAACCCTTTCCATGAAGAAATTTTCCCTAAAACCCCATCTAAACCTTCTCCTGGTGCAACATGATGTTCAGAATTTAATCTCATTTGGCATTTAGAGAAAACACAGGCTGAATGCTCAAACTTGCAAGAACCCCTTGGGTTTTTCACTGAACATAGATAGTCAGGATCTTGGTTTTCTATTTCATCCAATTAAATTGCCTTTGGTCCCTGACTGCCATAAAATACTCCACTAATTTGTATCAAAAAAAAAAAGATAATTCTTAAATTGCTTATCTCTGGTACCTCTTTTGAAATACACTGTCAAGGAGAGGAATTCAGCTTCACTTGTCATTGGGTAATATATTCTGAGGTTTGCATTGTGTTGCTTGCATGCCATGATAAGTAAGACCAAGTAAAGAGGCCTTGAGTGAAATTGGAGCCAGCTAAAGTTCTGTGTTCTTGTTTCAGAAAAATCTGTAAACTTTAATTCAGTTTTAGGCCTGGTGGATGTGTTGGAGCCTCGTGCAGTTGGATGCTTTTGATTTTGATGGCAGGGATGCCGTTTCTGATAGAATATGATGACTGGGTAGAGCAGAAGGACTTCCTGAAAGAATACTTGAGTTGGAAGTGATACAAAGCAGGAGAAAAGTTTAGGTCTACATGTTCTTGCAGGGGAGAAAATGGAGTGGTGAGGTCAGAATAGCACTGAAGCATTAATGTGAATGTAGAAAGAAGCAGCCATACACCAAAGAAAACCTGTGGTCTCCAGGAAATGCTTTATGAAACCGTTCAGTCTTAATCAGCTGGATGGCTGAGGAATCAGGGATTCCACTACAGAGCTCCACATTTTGTTTCCCAGACAAATATGCCTGAATGAGATGATGTCTCCTGATGTCCTCTCTGGTGAGGAATTGCTTCTCTGGCCCTGTTGGGCTGCGGGCTGTCACTGAGTTCAAGGCAGGAGGGTCTGGGGACCATCCTGTGAAGAACCCAAAACCCCACACCTAACATCTCCCAGTGCCAGCTGCCTACCCAGTCTCACTGACTGCTGTGGCAGAGGCCCTGTGTCCCTCTGGGAGTGACTTCCACCTCGTTCAGCTCAAACCAGTCCATGGCATCACAACTTTGGCACATTGCAGGAGGTTCAGGGGAGCACAGGGTGCTCTGTCCCCAGTGTTTCACCCCTGGGAATGCCAGACAGGTGCCCTACACCAGCTTGAGGAGTGCCCTGCAGACAAGACTTTGGGGTGTCTAACCCAGGGATGCAGCCAAAAAAGTACAGTAATTTGGATTAAGCTGTTGAGCTCCAGTTTGACTGCAGCTATTAGGCGAGAGTCCTTCATTCTGAATTGTTCCCAAGACCCCTTTTCCCTCCATATCCTTAAAAAGTGATCACATTGTTCTTGGGCTGTTGCATATGGGCTCGAATGGAATTTAAACAGCCTGCCTGACAATGATGAATGAATCAACTCCAAATCCCTTGATGTGGATCAGCTATATAGCATAACAATAATATTGTTGTTTAACATTTATATTGAAGTAATACCGTGAGGAATCTCATCTATTCAGGGACCTATTTTGCTGGAAACTGAATAAAACACACAGCAAAATAGCAAGCCTTGTTCCAAAGACAAGGCTGTCTAAAAGACAAGCTGCACCAGTTGAAGGAGACAAGCAAAAAAGACAAGGAGCAGAATGATATAAATGACACTTGCATCTTTACAGAGCTTCACAAAACCTGTGTGCTGCTTAATTTTCTTGCATGGTTGATCTGCCATGTTGTTTCTAGATTTTGCTCATCCCTTTCCACTTTCATCTTCTTTACCTGTGTTGTCAAAAGAACCTCTTAAACCCCAGTTTTTGCTGGCAAAGTTTTGAAACCATTGGAAAAAAGGAAAGCTGTCCAGGAAATTCCCTGAGACACTTTGTTATTACCTTTGGACCATGCCATTTTAGTTGATTTTCTGTACCTTGGCATCCATTCTAGCTTATTTGGGTGAATTCTTCTATGCAAGATGTTTGTGAAGCTGTCTGTCAGATTGTCAGATTCTTTAGTAAGGTCCAACTGTGTTGAATCTGTAACATTCCCTCCCATTCCTCACTTTGTAATATTTTCAAAATTGTAATTGGACTTGTCTGGAAATATATATATTTATATCTATAAATTGTTACATTATATATAATAGATATAGATATAGAGATAGATAGATAGATAGATAGATAGATAGATAGATAGATAGATATGGTAGTTATTTTTTAACAGTTGCATTCTTGTTACTGTTCATGGTTTCCTGTGTCCTGCAGGGGGGAGATTTGAAATCACTCAGCTACTTGGTCTACCTATTTTCTCTGGAGGCCAGTGCCACAAATTTTAGTAAAAACAAGCTTAGACCTCTAATTTCAAAAGGAGTCAAGTATTCCCCTGAATGTTTTTGCAAGTCACACCCTGGTTGTACAGTGCTACAGACAGGAAGGAAGGAAGGAAGGAAGGAAGGAAGGAAGGAAGGAAGGAAGGAAGGAAGGAAGGAAGGAAGGAAAGAAGAAAGGAAGAAATAATGTTTTTTTGTCACATAGATAAGCTCTGTGCTGATCTGCCTATCACATTGCCTTCAAATTGTTCATATGCAGTCTTGGAAAATGCAGTGAGAATGTGCAGTGTTCAGACACTGGGACTCTGGGAACAGAGATTTCCTTCACTGGTGTGAGCAGGACTCTGTTTTCATGTAGCTGCTTACCCATGAAGTAGCTAGACATGGTTTAGTCAAAGGATATAAATGCATAATTAGTAGAAAGCATTCTTCTAGCCTGGATGACTTGTACCATATTACCTAACACAATTTCTGTTACTTTGTGAGCCTCTGCTAAGCTGGAAGCATTGCCTGATTACTGTCTAATAAAAAAAGGTTCATGTGCTAAATTTAAATGCCAAGGAAAACGGAGGCATATGTATATAAATTACAAGATAAGAGCATGGATAATTCCAAATGATAAATAGTTTAATTTTATTTTCATGTGAAGAGCTGAAACAAGACTGTATCTTGCTCTGAAATGCGCAGTAATTGGAGGGAGTACAGGATTACTGCATTTGTCCTGACTTAACATTTCATCAAGATCAGATAGAATTAATTTAAATCTGTGTGGTGTTTGTCACAAGCTTCAGACTTGGAGTGCCCTGCCCTTTACTCAGCTGCAGATTAGGTACAGCCTTGGGCAGTTTAGCATCTACCTGCACTGAGGCTGCTCAATCCACATCTCACTCTGCTTTGGATTTTGGTCATTTTAGAGAGTCAGAACCTTTCTGGATTAACTAGGGAATAGTGCCATGTCTCTGCCCAGTGGCTGTGGGATTGCTGCACAGCCAGTTGGATTCCTGGGCAATTCAAACAAAATTTGTATATGAATAGAAGGCTATTATAGGGCTGGATTACATTAAGGGGAAAAGAAAAAAAAAAAAAAAGGAAAAACTGAGCAAGGAAACACAAAGAAATATTGAGAAAAAATAAATATATATGCCAGTAAATTACTAAAACTGGTTGCTGTGATTATTTGAGCAATATGTCAAAATATATTTTGAAAAATGATGATATACCATTCTTGTGAAGACTGCAGTGCTGAAGAAAAATGAAATGATGGGAGAGAGGGGATAAATTCCAAGAACAATTTTGTCTTTTGAAGTGCATACCATATCCTCCACATCCAAGTTTGACAGTGTAGTCTTCTCAGAGATGCCTTTTGGCCACCATAAACCTTAGTCAGGAAAACATGCAGTGGTATTTGACAGAACGTGCAGGAAGGGGAAATTCTGTTATAGTTTATTGAATGATGGATGAGAATTTAAATCTGCTTCAGAAAAGCTGTTATGTTCTTGAATCATTTCTTGGCTAATGTGCTAATAAAAATGTATTGTAGAATGCTATTGCTGGATTTCAAACAATTTAACAGCAAGAAGTTGCTTACTGAGGAATATTAGAGGTTCTTCCAGAAGATGGATATATGATAGCAATTATGATGGCAGTGGACTGGGCCTTGCTTACATTTGCAAAACAGAAGGAAACCTTGCAAAAATCTATACTGATTTCAGGGATGAGTTAAGCATTCAGGAAGGAATTACCTCTTGACTTACAGTGAGATGTAGATATGGAAAGTATTTAAATGTATTACCAGGCCGAATAGCAAGAAGAAAGTCTGAAAAAGATTTTTGACAGGGGGCAGATTTCAATCTCCTCAATAGAAATTTATAATCAATGGGAAATAGGCTTCACTTTGTCTAAATAGCACCTGAAAATGTCACTTAAGACTCCAGAGTCACTTAAGACTAGAAGACATGGTGCAGTGGCGGCAAAAAGACATGAACCCTCCTACCCTGCTCAGAGGGGTAGGAGACCTAGTGATGAAGGACAGAGGAAAACATAAGGTTCTTGATTTTTTTTTTTCCCCTCTGTTTTCACCTGATTTTATGGTTTGCCCTCTGCTTTCTCAGGTCACGGAGCCTTCTAAGTGTGTTGGAATGAAACATTATGTCCAGGAGAAAATGGACTTAGGGAACACAAGCCAGCTGGTTATACAGAAATTTTCAGGACCTGAAGGGTTGCTGGGTCAACCGGCCAATGTCACTGTGAGAATGCTGTCCTGGATCAGGGGAGGTTCCTGTGTGCTGGAAGAAAACCAGCTGCACATCTGATGTCAGGAAGGGCAAGGAGAAGGAGGATTTGAGGGGCTACAGACTGCTCATCTTCACTTCAGGTCCTGGGTATGTTATGGAGCAAATCCTCCTGGAAGTGTGAAGAAGGTCACTGTAAACAGCCAGTGCAGATTTCTCAAGTGCAAAAAAGGTATTTCCTGAGTGCCTTCTGGGATGAGTGCTTGTGTTGTTTACCCTGACATTAGCAAGGCATTTGGCACAATCTCTGGTGGTGTTGTGGTTGCCACTCAGCTGGTGAGAGGTGGACTGGACAAAGTGATAAAAGGGATGAGAACTGCCAGGACTGCTGGGCTCAAAACACTGTGATCGGTGTCACAAACGGGTGGCTGATTGTGAGAGGCACCTCAGAGGCTGACACTGATGCTGGTGCTCTTTAACCTCTCTATTTCCAACCTGCATGATGAGACACACAGAGCTCTCAGCAAACTTGTGATGCTGAGCTGGGGTGTGTTTGCTCTATGGAGGGAAGGGCTGCCTTCCAGAGAGACCTGGAGCTCAGGGAATGCAGGGAGAGGCTGGGAGACCTGGGCTTGCTCAGCCTGGAGAAGGGAAGGCTGAGGGGAGGGAGCCTTGGGTTGGTGTGGGGGGCACAGCCAGAGATTCTCTTCAGAGGGGTACAGAATGAGAGACAAGGGAGAGAAGTTGGAATGTGGAAAATTAAAATTCCATATTAAGAATTTTATCTGTTTTTCCACCGTGAAGAAGGATAAACACTGGAAAAAACTGCCCAGAGAAGCTGTTTTCTTCGTGCCATGATTATCATATACTACATTGTCTTAATGTACCTCTTGTGCTCAAAGGATACTCCAGCTTTATCTCTCTGAAGTATCCACGAGAAAGAGAGATTTTTGTTGTCATTAGCAGCACTATGAGAATGAGAACAGAAGATGTAGTGCAGTGGACAGGCAGGGAATGAGGCTGAACCGTTTAATAAAACGATTTTCAAATAAATTGCCTGAAATGCTTTGTGGCTTTGTCAAGACAAGTCCCCAAAGACACAAGCTCCTGGGGAAGTAGAATTCATCTGGAAAATAGTTTTCAAATGTTTCTGTTGTACAGAGATCCCCCTGCTCTCCCTGCCCACTGTGGTTATTCTTTCTATTCAGAATTAGCTCTCTGGTTGTAAAATCCTGGCTTTGCCAGAGCTGCTTTTGGTATCAGTATAGTGAAAACTTCACTCTGGCTTTTGGGCCCCTTTGAAATACCTGTAGAGACACATATCTGTTCAAAAGGACAACCCTAAAAGACTGGAGTCATGCTTTGGTGAACTCTCTGGTGAGGGTATAGTCCTAAATAGGAAGAAGTTCAAGGGAATAACCTGTATAGTCGAATAATATAATTTACTTGGTTTTCATGGATGTGTTTCTAAGGACACTGCTGTGCATATGATAATTTGTTTTCTTTTTGTTTTTTTTTTTTTCTCTCTGACAGTGAATTTGCAGAACAAGAATCTCTCAGGTCTGTCTTTTATCTGCCTAATTTTACATATGTGCTGTAATACCCAAAATAAATAAAAGCAATCAGAGAACCACAGGAACTGCAGGATAAAGTGGATGCTTATGTGTTTGGTTTGCCATCTGCTTTATTTTGGACCAAGTACCTGTGTATTCAGTCCAAAACCACAGTGTGCATTTCTTTTATTATCCGTGCATGCTGCTTGCCTCATATTTAATCATATTTTTGTTATTTTATTACAACTCTACAGATATGAATGAGGTAATTAAAAGTCCTCCAGAAAAAATTTAACGCCTGTTCTGTGCCTTAAACATTGTTTACAAAATTTGGAAAGCTGTGAAACTTTATTTTGTTGAACAGATCCTTACAACTTTAATGTGCTACACTATCCTTGCACTTCTGTTTTGTGAGGAAGCTGTTGAAATCAAAGAGAAAGCTGACTTCTACTGGATCTAATTATTGTAAATTATGTGACAGTTGTTGCAGCAAGAGGCAAGAAGAAAAAATTAATTTTTTTTTACATTTTGTATTTGAGGAAAATCAAATTTCCACGTTGCAACAAGGAGTTGCTAGTGGCTAGTTTTAAAACTGATAATTTCAATTGGCTTTGCTCCATGAACCACAAGGAAAACACCTGGCAAGCTGCTGCATCCCAGCCAACTCTTGTTAACCTTTTGGCCTTCACAGTAACTACCAGCAGGCACCAAGTCAGTGCTACTAATAAACTGGCATTAAAACTTCCACCTGCTAATAGCATCTTATTGCTTTTCAGGATTAAATAAAAGGAAATGAGCTGTTTAATTACAGTTAAAGAAATTTTGCAATGCTGTGGTGCCTTGGATGGTGGCAGTAACTCTAAAATGTGTTTGAGGATGTGACTACAAGAGCTGGTTGCTACAGAGGTAAGCCAGAATGGAAGCAGCTATTGTGCGTTAACTTCTTTTGCTTGTAGGAAGTGTGAAACACCTTGTTTTTACACGAAGGTAAGATAAACTGGAGATAGTCTTTTCAAAAACGTGTAGGCAGTTACAAGCAAGGTTGTATCCATGGATTTTTATTTTTGTCCTCATCAATGTTCTCCTGAATATTTTCACTTTATAGGGAATTCTTTGCTGGTTTTTTCTGTTGGTTTGCTTGCCTCTCTGCTAGCAAAAAAACCCTATTCTGGTATTCTTTGTGCAGCAATGAACTAGGGGAAAGATATTACAAAGTAGCTGATATTTTTGTTCTGTTAAGAGGGCCTGCTGCCATTTGATTTTTCTGTCTAATTTTTTCTGGAACACAGGGAGGAAAAAAATACCTGGGGAAGCAAAAATCTGGCCTGGAAGTCCCACGTGTGGCATGTAGGCTGGGTTAGTATGTCTGTCTTTCAGGCATGCAAATTCCTTTCTCCATTTTCCAATCCTTACCCAGATATTTGAATATTTTAGGACAAACTTAACTAGATATTAAAGCACTAGTTATGCACTATAGCCCCCATGGAGTGCTGATTTGGATTTTGGGATTTTTTTTGGAACAAGGAATGGAAATACCACTTTCTTAATCTTACTGTAAACGGAAAAAGCCATACCCTACTGAGAGTTGGTCCCGTTCCAATGGGACCCCCTTCACAATGTATTTTCAGCAGAAATGGATTTTATAACAATATTACAATTTGTTTGAATTCCAACAGTTTTAATAGCTCAAAATATAAATATCAGAATTAAGATTATCCTTTTAAAAGGAGGCATGCTGCAACAGTACTTTGCTTTTAAATATCCGGTGGAACATTTGATGTGGGGGAATGGTTGGACCAGCAAGGCCATGGATTGCATAATAAATGGAACAAGGAGATAAATCCCCTGCTCTGGCCACAGGTCAGTGAGTTAACAATTCCCACCACGTGTTCCAACATCTCACTGCTTCCTAGTGGAGAAAGGACTTGAAGGGAGGAATTAAAGCCAAGGGAGGCTCGATTCCTGCCACCTCTGTTTCAAGAACTCTCATTTATTTCTCCTGTGAGCCTTGGCTGAGTTGTCAGCATTATGCAGCCTTAGTGTGGTGAACAGTTGAGAGGCAGTACCTTCAAAGACAATAAATCTTTAAAAGGACAAAGGAAAGCATTAATGTTATACATGCTGTTTGAGTGTTTATAGCTCTTTTTCATTCTGTTTTTCAGAGAAAATGTTGTTGGGAATGCTTATACAATTGCTATCCTGCTTTAAAAAAAGGCATTTCTTAGCTTCTTTTTTGATCAAAATGTAGGCAGAGTATGTTTCTGATAGGAGACCACTTTAAAAGTGACTTGTGAAGTGTGTGGACAAAGGAATAGAAGGCCATGATGAAATATTAAATTTTGCATTAAATTGTTGTATGTCAATACTTTCTATTGAGACAGATTCAAAGCAAGATCATTGCATGGTGCAAATTTGACTTAGCAAAGGCCATCAGGTTATGGCAGATGAGATAATCAAAGAGTCTCAGGTTTGCAGGGGTAGCTGTGTGCCTGTAGCTTAATGAAGATTTTAATTGTTTTAGTCAGGACTGGTGATTTAAGACATGCTACTCTGAAAAGTGTTCTTATGTGTGGTCTCTTAGAATCATCACTTTAGTACAGACAGTTACAGAACTTCAAGTTTGCAATTCTGATTGAACATTTTAGGAATTTGCACATTTTAGGAAATCAGTTATGCAACTCTTAATTTGCATAGCCATGCCTCCCCTCATATTAATGTTCCTTTTGTGGGGAAATTTCTGGTTTCCCTTCATGGTGATGTGCCCTCCTTTCTGAGTCTGGGAGCAGCTTACAGCACACAGGTACAAAACCTGGAGTCAGTCTTTGTGTGTCTGTTGAGCTCAACTCCCTCCTTACTTTTCTCTCTGAGACTTGTGTGCCTTCATCCCAGCTGGGACACAACTCTTTTTCAACAGATTCATCAAGAGACAGCTTGTTTGTTCTCTTTGTATGTTTTTGCCCTGCTATTACTAAAAGTAGGGCAAGACTTCGGAGAAAATAGTATGGCACAAATCCAAGAGGAGATTAAAGGAAAAGAAGTGTCTGCTTGTCACAAAAATCCTAGAGGTGTAATTTTGGAGCGTGCAGAAAACGAAGCAAAGATATGTCATGTGTTGTTTGCGTCTCCTGTGTATTGTAGGCACCTCCCATTGTAGTGTTCTTTAGGGCACAGCTCAAGATACTCCTGCATTGAGAGTTTTCTGCTTTTCTTCTCCTATAAGAAAGACAGTAATAGCTGGGGGTGTGTAGGACCTAGGAGCTGAGCATGTTTTTTGGTGGGAGTTAAAACTTGGGTACCTCAAAGTCTCCAACCAGACAGCTGCTTTTTGGAAAGCTGAGTGGGATCCTTCCCTTAAAACCCTTCTAACATATTTTTTTTCCCCCTCTCAGTAATTAGAACCAAAAGCCTCTTGGGGAAAGGAACCAACTCTCTCTAGGATCCACAATTTTAACAGCAGTTCTGTATTGATGGTATCTTCAGTGTTTTGCACCTCTCTTTGTGTGATGGGAGATGCCAGTGGCCTGTTGTGACATGGACCTTGGTCTCCTTAGAAAGTGCTCTTATTTCAAAAACTGGTGGGGAGATTGGCCTTATTTTCAGAGGTCAGTGGGATACACTGAAAAGGAAAAAGGAATGAGGGAATATATCTAGGTTTTGTCAGGTAACTTAGCAATAATTGCTGTGCCACAGTGTGCTCTAGCTACCATTTGCTCTACACATTAAAATATAAATGTTTTTAATGAGCACCAGCTATCTGAGAAGCTCTCTGTCAGAGCAGTCCTCTGTCCTGACTGGTGTCACCAACTTCCATGGTCATCTCACTTTCTGGTAGATTTTTCAGGATTAGCAGCATTTTGCCAGTCTGATCTAATCTTCTGGTGATTTATACCTTGCATTCAGGTCTAATTTTTCAGTGCATATCTAAACCAGGCCTCTCAGTGCACAGTTAGCACAGTGGGCTGTGCAGAGCAGGGGTTGTGGTACAAAGGATCAAATTGAAAAGGTTGTGCCTGGGATAGTCTTCACTGACAGTGTCTGGAAGGCAAATACAGCTCCACTTTCTGTGGATTCTTTTGTTTCCAGCTGTGGCAAAGGGATAGACATCAAGGTAGGAAGGCTACCAGGAATCTGAAGTGAACATGTGCAGGCATGCTGGTGCATTAATATGTATTATAGGCACATGGTTTCTCTTGCAAATGGAAACATCTCCTCTGCAAAGAGTGATAAGCCCTAGGTTCCTTTTCTGCCGCACTGCCTATAATTGCTAGGGACAAAATAGGCTTAAATTTAAAGTTCCTAGAGCACTGCTCAGTATCCACAGAGTGGATTTTCAGCACTATTTTTAGCCTATTGCTTGCTGGGTTAGAATGCAAATATCTCTGTTCACCCTGAAGCTGCAGAAGTCTGTACAGACAGAAAACAGTCATGTACCAGGAGGAAAATTGTGCCATCCCTCTGGTGCCCTGTCCTCACTGAAGAGTTTCACAATTTTTTTCTCTTCATTACTGCACAGTGCTCAACCTATTTGCTGCTGAAGATATGTCAAGCACATGAGCTTTTGGCTACTGCTGATATTTTTATATTTATAGAGTTAGACAACCTCCTTGTAAACGCTGGTCTGCCCAAAGTAAAAGGAATGGGACCAGTGCTGCTGTTTGCCAAGAGAGAGATTATCCCACAAGTAGAGATCAGTCTTGAGCAGTGGGGTAAAAAAGACACACTTTTTCATCGTGGAATGACTAATTAATGGCTGAAAAGTAGCTCTGAAGTTAAATGCTCTACTAAATTGCTTCTCCAAACCTGTTTGGTTTTTTTAATAATTTTGATAAGTGACAAAAAGAAGTGGCAAAATGAAAAGAGCCCTGTGGCTTGCCACTCTGTCCTAAACAGTAAGGTTGGAGTAACCATCTGTACTATACTTGTCTGAAGAGATATATAAGAAATATATATATGAGATATCAGTGGCACCCTTTCATTCCTATTGGTGTTGCTCAGAACCTAGGTAGCACCAAGAGCCTCATTTCTCACATATTTCCTCTCAAATTAGGTTTTATTTTGGCTTGATTACAACGTCTTTATTGGAAACAAACTGTTCAAATTCCCAGACTAAAATAATGCTCGAAAGAAGAACCTGAGTCAGTGAAATTTAGAGGTGGCATTAGGGGACCATATAAAGGCTCTGAGATCCTGAAAAACAAGGTGAGGCCTTCAGATACCAAGAAAGTGGCAATCATACATCCTGCATGCTGGATTGCACCTCAACATGCAGCTCCTTGATTTAAATTTCCTGCCATTGACCACCTTCTGGTGGCAGAAGTATTTTAGGTGTATTTCCTGCTGCAGAAAAAATGGGAAAGACTCTCTCCAGAGAACCCTGGCTTGCCTCGGGGCAGGTAGAGGGCAATGTGTGGGTAACAGGTGCAAATCATTCAGGGTATTTTAATTGTATGGGGGATTGTAACTAAAGCCCATCAAAACCATCCAGTTTGGTACTGAAACATGAAGCACTTGTCCTTGTCTTCACAATAAATTTCATTTCCTTTGCAAACTGAAGTTTACCCATAATCTGAGAGAAATAAATACTTTTTTGATCTTTCAGGTATAAGACAAGAGTCAGTTTATATACAAACTTCCAGCTGCTGTGAATTTATCTACAGAGTGGATGATAATTCAGTCTTGGGGAGGAAAACTAATGGTGCTCTAAAATATGCAGCACTTTAGGACACAGCATCACAGACTTCATTAGCTCTAGTCACTATTTCACAGCCTTTGCAAGGTGCAGGTTGTTTTTCTGCTTGTCAAGAGTCTAATACAAAATAATTTTGCTCTCTTTGTTCTTTAGGCTTCTGTGAGTTCATTCTTTAGATAACTCTTCTCCACCACCTTGACTGTGTGTTCTGGCCCCTGCACACCTTTAGGTAATAAAAACTCTTTTGAACAAGTTTCAAAGTCTCCTGACTGCTCTGAGAAACAACCTGGAACCTCTGGACTGTATGAAACAGAAAAGAAGAAATCTTTGACAAGTTATAATAGTCAAGGTTAATTTTGAAGCAGCATGTATGTTTGCTGCCTCTTGAGGGAGTATCTTGCTGCTTTGCATGCTACTTACTTGTTTCTGGAGCTGAAGAAACACTGCTTAAAAGGATTAATTTGGCAGGCACTCCTGAGACTTTAGAAGGTAAACAACTGTTTCTTTTTTGTCAATATGGCAATTAAGGTCTGAGAGATTAAAGAAAAGAAAGTAAATGCAGTTTTGGCTTCTTCTGTAGACTGCTGGCTTAGTGGTCCTTTGAATATTTAATGAGGTGCTTTGATGGTTCTGGAGTAGCAAAATCCAGATCAGATGAGAAAAATGAAAGAATAGTGAACTGCAAAGTGTGAGTAATGTGATGCCCAGAATTAGGTGTGTAGGGCTTCTTATGCTTAAGATTGGTATCCAGACTTTTTTTGCAAATGATATGTTCTTCAAATGCAAGGGATATGCTGAAGGTGTTCAGAGGCCTGGAGAGTTCTGCACTTGGCCTCTTCTAATACCATCTTTATCAAAACTTCTGTCTAGTTCTCAGTTTTGAGCTAAAGAATCTTCCCCTTCAAGCCGGCAAAATTGGTAAAAATACTACCATGAATAAAACTGTGAATTTCAGAGACAGTGAAGGAGTGAGAAGTGATATTAAAGGTGATCTTTTAGCAGCCATTAAAGCTGATGGAACAGTTTCATTTTTAGCTGTTTTGTTTACTTCAGATGACACAAAGTAGACACAAAATAGGCTTTAACATCTTTTGTAGGTATTTTCCCCTAGTCTTCCCTTTGGACAGAACACTTATTACCTATCCTTAAGGGGGTGGCTCTCATGTCTCTTCAAATATATCTTCAGGGAATTAATTAAATTGTCTTTCTTAAAGTGGGTGGGCCTTTAGAGGAGGTTTAATTTGAAATCAGAAATTAAAAAGGTCTGAAGTTTATTCAGAATGCTGTTTATATGACATTATAGTTGGAGAAGCTGTCAGAGTGTCATCTGTATGTAGGGGGAGGACAGCTCTTATTTCAATCCTTTTCTTCCCCATTTTCCCCCCTGCCCTAGTGCTGGTCCTACTGTTTTCAATCCCAAATCTGTTGCTTTTTTTGGCGTGGAGAAGAGATGAACCTTTGAGGAAGCAGAGTAGCAGAAATCCAGGTTTTGAACGAGACCCTAATATATTCGTTAGGGAGCTCTTCATGCCTTTCTTTTGGCACACCAACGTTTCTAAAGTGGCAGTGCTGGCTTCAAGCCCTCTGGATCTTCTTCATGACAAATTCAGGGAGAAATAAATGTGATTGCTTTTCTGCCTAAGTGAAGAATTGCATCCATTCTGAATTGCCTCCATTGACCTGTCCTGCTGTATCAAATTGAACAAATTGAAGAGCAGTGCAAAGACAGCCACACTTCACTTCCCAAATGACTCAGTTGTTTTCCAGAAGGACCAGTGGTGGAAAGCGAGCCCAATCTGCAGAGCCTTCTCCCTCTGGGGGTGTCAGCAGTGATGCCTATGGGGGGAATACTGGACATGCACAGGTCCCTGGGATGTATCCAGGGGTGCTGAGGGAGCTGGTCAATCCCACTCTGAAGGTGCTGCAGATTACTTGGGAAGTTTGCTCAAGGAAATCCCAAGGTGATTGGGGTTTTGCTCAGGGAAAACTTCACACCCATTGCCAGGAAGGGAAATAAGAAGGAGGATCTGGGGACCTACAGGCTGCCCATCCTCTCTTCATGCCCTGGGAAGACTGTGGAGCAATCTTGGAAGCCCTTTCCAGGCTCATGAAGAAGTAGAAGGTAACAAGAAACAGCCTTGCACATTAGCCTTGGTAAATCCTGTCTGCCCTGAGTGCCTTCTGCAATGAAATGAGAGGGTCTCCAATGCTACCATTGTAGCTAATTTGGTGAGTCCTGAGCTGGGAGAGTAGACAGTGAAGTGGATAAAACGTGGCTGTATCATCCAAAGGGTGGAGATCAGTCACCTGAAACTGAAATAGTTGTTGGCTATGAGCTGTCTCCCTAAAAGGTGCCAATATCTGGTGTTATATCTTTATTTGAAGGCTGAATGATGAGATATGGTTCACTCAGCAAATACCTCTACAAGGATACTAAGCTGTCATGTATAATTTTACTCGTAGAAAGACAATGGACTCTGTTTAAACTGGTCTCTTATTTTATTGCATTTGTTGTTGGTTTTGTTGTTTTTTTTTTATTTACATAATGAAAGTGTGTTTGAAACAGCAAATATCAGTCAGAATGAAATGGCCACCCACCATCGTCCTTATGCTCATGCATAGGTTTGGGGTTTTGAAAATTTATGTTATTTTAAAGTAAAATATTTGAAGCCAAGCATAGAGCCATAATCTTTCTGCTGGCTACATAAAAATGTCGTTATTGTGGATGAATGCTCTTGAGATTTTAGTGGCTGAAAGGTGACTTCATAAATCCCTGCTTTATTAAGAAGTCTCTTGAATGTCCACACAGTTATGTACAAGGTAAAAGACAAGCACTTACTAAAGAGGTTACACCAGGTATGAAGTTTCTTTCCCTGACCACTTGTAAAAAAATGTTTGTAGTGCTTTGACATGAAATATGAAAGAATTCAAAGTTATTGTAAAGCTTGTGTGTGTGAAATTGTTTATTTTTCCCCCTCAGCTGAAGTTTCCTGGTTGACTTATTCCCAGTTCTTTCAATTTCCCTGCTCTTCCCAGCGCATAAACTCCTGGTTTGCAATTAGCACTCGTGACCCATGCAGAAATACAGCCTTCCCCAAGTGATCCCTGCCCTTCAGCTGTGTGAGAGCAACTGTGGCAGTGCTCTGAAATAAAAATGCAACAGAGAAAAAGACAATGAGGAAAAAGAAAAAAAAAAAAAAAAGATGAGTCCACCACTGCCAAAGCCTTCAGAGTGTTCTCCTGTCCTCCCAGTGTTCCTGTGCTTTGACTTCCCTACCTTTTGCACTCATGTTTTCCGCATTACCTGTTGGGAAATTACAGCAAAGGGAGTGTGAAGCTGCAGAAACTCATTAGGGCAGCAGCCCTGCAAGGCAGTGCTGGGAATCAAAGTGTGAAATTGCAGTTCCTGAGGGGCCCTGGGCACTGCCATGTGTCACTGGGGTTTGCCAGGGAGGGAGCCACCCAGTTGGCACAACAAATGATGCTCAATCCCAGCAGCTGCCCTGTATTTATTCTGTAATTTATGCCCCAGGGATAACAAATTCCTTAAGGAAGTTTTTTTTTGCAAAGTTCAGCCTTAAGAGAGCAAGAACCTTTATTTCTATGAGAAGAGGTGTAGAAAGGATTGTTTTCCTGTTTGTTTTTTTCTTATAGTTTTCTTCCCCTAAACCTTGAGGAGTTTTTCCACACCAATGAAGAAAGGAGTTTAAGCACATTGCAGTGGAGGAAATTGTTACTTGGCTACAATTTGTACAGGAACAGATTCTCCCAATAAATATACAGGGCTGAGGGGATTGCACTCCTACAGATTGTGTAGGTTCTCAGGCAGGGCCATATGAAATATTGCAGATATGTGAAGCTGAATCATGAGCAGAGCATGTAGTGCACATACTTTAAATGAATTTATATATTAATTTTCAAAAATGTGGGGCAAAGCTACATATAGTTCAGTAGATGCTGACTTCCACTTCATCCCACTGTGGATTTATCTTGGATCTGCAGCTTAATTTTGGGTGGATCTGTTGGTTTCAGTGATGCTGTTAAGGAAAGCACAAAGCTACTGGATAGTTTTCATATTTTTATGTCCATCTCCTAGCATTAAAGTGGTCCAAATTGCAAAAATATTCCTTCTCAGAAGGCTTAAGGCAGCATCCCAGGAAAAATGTTGAAGAATGGACACAGAATGTAACAATGCTTATGGAATATCCATTTTTGGGTGGCTGGTTTTGAGTAGCCTTGTAATTCTTTCATTGATTTGGCTGTGTCCCCCAAATTGTGTCATTCATATAAGTACGTACCAAAAAATTCCTCCGTTTGTAATTAATTTCACTACTCTAGAAAATCTCAAATAAATTCTACATAGTTATTTTCTAGGACAGCTGATGCTGCATTTGGAATTGTGGGCCTGAAACAAAAAAAAAAAAAAAAACCAGGGAGATTTTGAGTTAATATTTCCTTCCAGGTTGCAACAGGAATTGCAAACCATTTATCCAAACACATTTTTAAATACAGATAGGAGGGAGCCATGGTTAGGGAATCAATCTAATTTCTATGTGTGCGTAATTGTGAATGTATTTGACAAAGTATTAATTGAATAATTGGTATTTACTATACATGAAACAAAACAAATAATCACAGTAGTGGAAAGGGAACTGAAGCTTCCTGAGAAAATATGAAGATGCTTCAAAGAATTCCATTTCTCATTGTAAACATTGTCATAAAAGTATTTTCAGGGGAGGAAGAGGAAGCCAAGTTGGTGAGGCTGTAAAAAGAAGCTGCCTGTCTCTGGAGGCATGTTGGATGACAAAGGCATTGTAGGATTCAAGCAATGCAATTAAGGCAGTTCTAAAAATCAAAATAAAGAGCAGACTTTTTATTGTGAATGTAATTAACTACTGGAGGAAACCAATTCTAGGCGTGAGGCAGAGATGCTGTCATTTGTTGTCTTTACATTTACCCACCTTGGGCAGAGAGTGAGATTAAAGGTTGTAATGACCTCTCTTGGTCTTGCAATCTATAAGTCCTGGCTTAATAACATTGAGACACGCTGTGAAGGTGACAGGAGATGCCTGGCAGGCTGTGGTCAAAGCAGGATTTTAAACAGTGAAACTTTAATAGAGGAAAAGCCTTTAAATGGAACGCACATTAGAGCGTTTGTGGTGAAAAGTAAAACTGCAAAGCATTTTAATTTAGTTTAAATGTTGCTGCCTCCACGTATTTGAATTTATCTTGCAGATAGTTTTAACATGGAAATTGCAGTTATTAGTTTCAGTACCACAGGATGCAATTGAATGTACTGTATGTTTCACTGGTAATTGCTAAGCAGTATTTAGGATGTGTTGCTAGTGAATTATTTATGGACTTTTGTGCTAAAACTGAATTTGTAGGAATAGCACGATGCTGACTGGTTTGCAAGATTCTGTTTTGTGAATAAACCTGTAGGATGAAGGTATTTTGCTGCAGTTGTTTTTTTTAAGCTGGAAATGAAGCAGCTTGAAAGATTAATTAGCATGGAAGAAGCCAAGGGGTTCTCTGCTGGAAGCACATGACAGGCTTCCTTTTGGACACCAGGTGCTTTGGAAGTTCTTGATCAGAAGTAGATTTAAAGCCTGTAATTGCTCAGCTTCTGAGGAGTTTCTGGGCTTGAGATTTACTGCATTTGGAGTGTTGTGGTATGGAGATACTTCACCCCAGTTATTAGCACAGTTAGGCTCTGTGTTCAGCAGTGATTGCCAGAGGTCTTTACCTTTTTGAAGAGGAGTACTGAAAAGTTAGGTTGCCTATGGTGCATCATCTAATTTTGCTCTTATGCCACTGATGGCAGTTAAGAGAGCAGAAACAGTGAAGCATACTTAAAACTATGGTTTGCTTTGTTATTGCAGTTTGATTCCTGTGGAACTTTTCTCTTTCATCCCAAGAAAGAATTTTATAAATTCTTGGGTGCAAGGCACACCAAGGCAGAAGGAAGCACACATTTCAAAGTGATTTTTAGTCTCTTTCATTCATTTCCCCTGCCACAAAGCCAAGTTTAAATGGTAGGGTCCCAGTTACTTCTATTGCTGACTGTGATGAACACTGTCAGGGGCCAGTTCTGAAGAAATGAACAAAACAATTGTTAAAGTGTGAAGATGATCATTGCTCTCAGAAATACAACCACTCCATGTCTGGGGTTTTGTTTTTTTTATTCCTTTTAAGGGTTTGGTTTTTTAGCTATTCAATGCAAGGAGGGTGTCATGTTTAATATGGAATTGACTTGTTTGAAGACAGTTCATGTTACATGATTTAACAGTGTGACACAAAATGCTCTGCCTGACACCACACAAATGTAATTTACCCTTAGTAAAACACAGCAATTGCAATATAGAGTCCAGATATGTACCTTCCAGGCTACTTTTTGTAGCTACCTAAAAAGGTTGTCAGCCCCTTTACCCCACTGCTGTCCCCCTGGGAGACTCCTGGGAGTAAAGCAGGGCTTTTCCACCCTGCTTGCTGGGAATATGCAGGCACTGTGCTGCAGACAGTGCTTTAACCTTGTCAATGCACATCCCATGAGGTTGAGCTTGCCTGCCTGATCTCCAACACATATGACAAGGTTCTTACTTGGAAAGAGCCACTGAGGATGTGCAAAGTCACCTGAGCTATGGGTTACATCCACAGAAAGGGCCGGGGCAGAGCAGACTGCCTGAAGGTGAACATACCAGCCCTTAAATAAAATGAAGGGGCCTTCATGCCTAAAGGCACTGAAGAAAACACAGGGGTTGCCTGACAGTCCTAAATGTGATGAAAATCGTCCAGTGTAGGGGATATTATTGTAAATCTTTGTCTGCCTGACAGATTTACATCTACTTGCTTCCATAAAATCCACTGTTAATGGCACAACACCTATTAAGCTGAGGTATTTCTAGGTATACTATATCATTGTATTTTACTGTAGAGTTTGCATTATTCCTAGCATTTCAGAGCTTATATTATGAGGTGCTTCAGACTGAAAATATAGTAACTTCTCAAGGACAAGCTTTTATTTCTGAGCACCCAGTCAGAAATGACAGGCAAAATATTGGAAATAATAAGGCTGAAAAATACTGTGCTCCAGAACAGATGAGATTTATTGAGACATGTTTGGTTACTTGAAGCAGGCATTAATAAGGTGCCAGACAGATTCTTATGTTTTGTTAGTTGCTTTCCTACCTTCTTTTCTGCTGTTTTTATTTTGTCCCAATAACAATTGGAGAATTGAGAAGTACATTATGGGCATTTACATCAAACTAATGGTAGCAGTGAAGATCTGGGAGGAACAAGAAACCCTAACTCAACATGAAAACTATAAGTGAAGGAACTGAAAGCATGTGCTGACAACCAGCGTCCTGTGCTGGATATTGCTCAGGCTGGAAGACCCTGGGAGGAGTAGAAGTTCCCTTCCTTTGCCTTAGCTTTAGGAGGATTAAGGGCATCTATACTGTGAAGAGAAGCTGTAACATAGTTACCCATGGAATTGGTGATTAAACTGACCCAGTTCTTGTCTAAAAATTAGTGGAGGAAGAAGCAGCATTGAAGGGATAACATCGCATCAGTGTCCTGGAGGCTGCCTCCCTGCTCCTTCCATGAGGAAATATCAGTGCTCCTGAAGGAGTGATGTGCCAGTCTCTCCCTTCAGAATCTTCCAACCACCCTGTGATATAGCTGGGGTTTGGAAAAGCTTTCTTTTTTCCTTTACTACCAGGCTTACAATGCAGCATTTCTTTCTGAGATTGCCAATATGCTCCTGGATTTCCTTGTGATACTAATCCTGCTTCCTGTGCCATAAAGCCCTGCTGTGTCAGAAAGCTGCATTATTCAGGAATGGATAAAAGACTCTCTAGTCTTTGAAGGGATAAAATGTGATATGTTCCCCCATCTGCCTCCAGTCAACAAAAAACAAAGCAAGAATTTCAACTATTTCACAACTGGATGGATTTTTACACTTGATGTTGCCAGCTAGGGAGGTACATCTGGTGTGAAAGGTAGTGCTTGCAAGAGTTTTTCTTGTTAAGCAGCATTTGTAACTCTTTATTGGTTTGTATTTTTTTCATTTTGTGCAAACAGTTCAGTTATTCTTCCAGCAGAATCTGGAAAGAAACCCCAGAAGCAAATGAGTGGATGTTGGAGAGCAACAAGAGCAATTTGGGGCAAAAGGAATTTCATATTTAAAGATCATGACAGCCCTTTCCCAAGTGATCCAATACAGTGCTCCAATATAAAAAGTAAATGTTATGTTTTCTTTTTGCAAAAACTGAAGTACATAGACAACCTCTATCATGAGGTTTCACCTCTTGATTCAAAAGCAAAGCTCAGTGAGCATGAAAAGTGTGTGTTCTGCACCAAGAGAAGCTTAAAGGTCAGCACCAAGATGAATGCAATAACAACTGAGGTATTCTCAACCAGGCATAAATTGGCTGCTGCACAATTTAAGGTGAAAATCACATCCCATGGTGCTCCCACAGTAGCAGGGAGGTCTCCTTGTGGGAGCTGCTGGCAAAGGCAGTGCAGAAGAATTGACACCAAGGTGTCACATCAGCAGAGATTTGCCGCATTTGGGTCTGAGTTGCTCACCTGCCAAAATCTGCAGCTCTTGGAGCATATGGAGACAGGGAGCACATTCCACAGTGCCAGCTAATGAAAATAGTGGTGTGAAATGAGCTAACATGGATGTCCCATATACTGGAGAAGTTTATATTCTTCCCTTAGGGAATTTAATCATTATTAAAAATTGCAGGTTTAATTTGTAGCAACGACCTTGGGAAAGATTATTTGTTCCACTCTTCTAATACGGCAAATCTAGATGCTGTGGGGGGTGTGTTTCAGGATTTCTTAATTTTTAAATCTGTTATTTATGGATTCCTCAGTTCTGTGAGCTATTTCAAAGCCGTTCACAAAAGGGGTATAACAAATCAGGCAATTTTTTTTTTTTTTTAGAGAAAAGTTAAATCTCCTACTCTGATTTCACACCTCTACTGGAAAACTTTTGGAAGTTTGAAATTCAAAAAGCCATGGTCATTGCTGACACAAAATGGGGTGTCAGCTGGTTTTAGAAGGCCTGTAGTGCACAGTAAATGTCAAGAAAGTCCCCTGGGCTGAAGCAGGGGCCCCAAGCTGCCCTGCTGAGAGGACAGTGCCCAGAAACTCCCTTCCTAGACAGGGTCTGGGTAAAACCCACTTAGGGTGCTGCAGCAGAACCTTGCTGGCATTGTGGTGCTGGGAGAGAGGAGAGCTCATCATGCAGCATTGAAGGGGAAGTCACTGGTTTTCTTATTTTTCAACAGGTTTTTATTTTCCTGTGCCATTAGAATAAAATGTAAGATGCCTAGATATATTCTTTCATAAGTCAGAATGTTTAGCTTTTTTGCTGGCAGAAACCTATGTGCTCCACAGCCATGGTAGAAATATTTTTTTGTGATTGCATTGATAATAATTGTGCTGAATTTTGCAAGGAGGGAGCTTGAAGGATGGGAGGGAAAAAATGTCTTCAGAATAGCTGAAAGGACACTGGCAAACTAGCATTTAGTCACTAGCTCCTCAGTTATTCACTAAGTCCCATCTCCCCTTTGCTCTCCCTGCTCCCTTTGCAGCCTTTTCTGTACAAGTTGCCTATTTATGGTAGTTATAAAGCAAATTATTTGCGTAGCAATGCATGTTTCTCCTGGTATCTGCTCTCCTCGTGCTTGCACAAGGAGAGCAAAAGACTGATTCTGTTCTGACCTTTCAGTAAATTAACTTAGCTCACCTCTGTATGTTTGTCTTCCCTGAGACACACACCTGGTTACCTTTTCAATTACCTTCTTTGCTATTCACATTATTTTTCCTTAAAATGTGTAGCTCAAGTGTTCCCCAGAATCCTGTGTTGAGTCCATGCTACTTTGTGAACAGAGATCCTTCTGAAGGCAGGTTAGCTCTGAGCAAAACATGTCCCAGCAGCTCTTGAGCTGGGCTTTCCTATTTGAACATGAAATATTTGTAATCTGAGCCACACCATCCTTAGGGAAATGGTAAAAATGCCTTTACTAGCAATTAACTGTGAAACAGGTGTCTGTGACTTCACTGCTATGGCTTGTCTTCCATAATGAAAGGAAGAGGAGAAACAAGGAGAGGGGAGATGAAATGTGTGTAAAGAAAAAAAGGAATGAGAGGAAATCCTTTTTTTTCCCCCAGTATGTGAGGTGTGCTGTTTTATCTCTGTGCTGCACTGCTGTCATCAAGAAGTTTATATTTTAAAAGAAAATGCTACCTCTATGAAGTAGAAAAGATCTTTCATTTTTGTTTGCATTTATAGTCCTGTGTGGAAGATCTCAGGTCAGATTCTTTTTCCTAGTTTATTTTTGATTTGTGCAGCTTGCCTGATTTCTTTTTAACATAAAGGAAAAGCTTATGGCAATTAAAAGGCAAATACTATTTGTCCTTTGAGGAAGAATTGCCAGTACCAGTAAGCAGGCAACACAGGCAGGTAGTTCTAGTGGATTGTGCTGTCAAAGGACTCAGCAAATCTGGGATTTAGTGCTTATACTGAAACAGATTTCTCTGTGACCTTGAATAGGTCATTTAGTTTCTCTGTGCTTCAGATCCCCACTTGTCAAACAGGGATAATAGTGTTTTCCTCCTCACAAGGTTGTTGTGAGGATAAATGCAATTAAATAATGCAGGATGCCTGGATGCTATTGAAGTGATGCCACCAAAGAAAGTAAACCAAATTAAACTCAGGATTAATTCTGCTCACAGTTACAGATGTTTAAATTGATAGTTGCCTTGCTGAATTTATTAAGATTAATACTGTGTGGCAGAAAATCAACACTTCCAAGACTGGCTGGCCCCAAAACTGAGGTAGAGGCAAAGAGCCTTGTCTGTCCCCCCTCTTTTAACTCCAGATATGGTGCTGTATGTCATGTTCCTCCAGGAGCTGGGATGGATTTGCACTGTGCAGAGGAGGAAAATGGGCAGAATGAGCTGCAGGGTTCTTAAACTTTCTCTCTATTTCCTCTTCTCTCCCCCTGCACCAAGGCCATGGCAGCCAGGAAGCTGCAACTTGCCACACTTTGACCATTGCTGTCTGACAGGCTGTTGGTACTGACGGAATTTTGAGGAAAAGCATTGTGTAGTGGGACAAAAAAAATTATTTCTGCTATAGAGTGTTTATTTGCATAGTGTAGAAAATAACAAGATTTATTTGCAGAGTTGGAATCCCTCAGGTATACTATAAATAAAATTACAAGAACATATAAATATATTTATACTATGCTATCAGGATTTTGGCACCACAAATCTTATTTCCTTGACTGTGAAAATAAATGCTTTAGAAGAGAAATAAATCATTAATTTCTACTCTTGACTGAAGAGTTAAAACACATAGGATGTTGGCCTAAAAGACAATTGATCCACTGTCCTTTGACATACGAATGCAATGGGAGGTATCAAATGATCTATCATAGAAATATTTGATTTTGCAGAAAATACTGATTTTGCAGAAATCAGTCTCTGCAGAAGGGTGGAGATAATACTTCTGACAGTTTGGGATTATAGTTTAAAAAATTATAGTTAAAAAGATACTGCTAAAGCAATATTTTATGCTTCCAATAAATTCTATTGGTTAATATGTGGGGCATGGGTTTTCCAAACTGAGGCTCAAAAATAGTAGAACTCTATTACAAGGTGTGTGTGTGTGTCTTTTGGTTTGGTTCATTTTCTTTCTGTTTTGTATTTTAAATTGTCCGGACAGTGAAGTGGAGGCATGTAGAAGGTTCTATTGTCCTTGCACAGCATTGATCCTACCCACCACAACCTAAGGTTGTCTAATTAGTTCTGATAAAGTAAGAGTGAATATGACATGGAATTGATTCATATTTTGTGACAGACCTTTGTCTGGCTTTGGGAAAGCTGGGATTCACCTTGGTCAAAGTCCTCTCCTCTTTGCATCTTTGTGCCTGCAAAATGAGACCTGTGTGATCCTTGGAGATTTTGTTTGAAACAGGGATTTGCTTTCCAAAGTTCCTTCCCATTCCCAGATGTGCCTCTGATCTTGCCTGGGGTCTGTCACCAGCAGCAGGGGACACAGAGGATTGGGAGGTTCTGGTCTGACTTTTTGTTTGCTTTAGCAGCTGAAGTCATGGAAGTCTCAGACTGCCCAGGAGCTGTGCCTAAATTAGGTGATCTTTGAAGAGAAACCAAAACAAGCCCCTCAAAAATTCCACAATAAAACAGAACAGAACTCCCTTAAAACCTAAAAAAAAAAAATCCCCCACGTATTGATTCAAGGATTTGCAAAGAAAGAGGAGCTGCTTTAAACAGTAATTTGTTGTGATTGATTGGGCTTGCAGCTTGAGATTTGAGTCATTTCTCATCTACATTTATCTGGTTTGAACTCAAAGCCTTGGACATTGTTCATCCTTTTGTCTTTCAGACTGAAGAGGAGTGAGGTCAGGTAATAGTAACATAAAAGTTTCTATAATAATCTCTGCTCCTAACTTCCTCTTTGAAAAGCAGAATAAATCCTATTAACCTACTCTCATCTTTTGAATGACTGTTTCTTTTCATGGCTCTCTGAACCTCTTTCAGTTGTTCATCATCCTCCTGGAGGGCTTGGTGCCAACTGACCAATATGTACAATTATGTAGGAAACAGAGCATCAGGTATGGAATGAAAATAGGAGTCATAGTTTAGTGCATGTAGCTGTAAGAGGCAGCATAGGTCAATTTAGTTTTAGGTAGGCTGAGCAGTGTGTCTAGGTGAAGTGAGAACTGATCTGTCTATTCCCAATAACTTTTGTGGCACTTAGGAAATGTTTGATGGCAATAGTTCAGTTGTTAAATGCAAATCTGGGTATTACAAGCTAGCAACAGGGTTGATACAAGAGCAGATGCTTGTTCAATTTTCAGGAGTATGATTTCTCATTGCCCAGCTCTGGTTCTGCATCTATTTACATATAAGAGAAAATTAATTGCTGAATATCACTTTCTTCTTCTTTCTGGTGTAAGGACACTATATTATTATTTGTTGTAGTAGATGGATTAGTATCCTGTTCAGCAAAATTTTGCAAGTAATTTCTTTTTTCAAAGGATCATTTGATTAAAGCAGGTGCTTAAATCTCACTGATTGAAGAAATTATAGTGGAATCTCAACATTTGGTAAATGTTCCTCTCCATGGGAGTGGTTCCAGAAATCAGTTTTAAGTGTACATTTGTAATTTTTGTGCATCCCATAGCCTAAATTACCTGCTGATGTAAATGAGTGAAAACTGTTAGGTTAAGTCCACTTATACCAGCAGGAAATCTGGTCTGGGATTTGCTGTAGTGAGCAAATGTGTGTATATGCTGGAGTTCATTTTACAAAGCTGGCCCAGCCTTCCTGCCCAAGGGTAGGAAAGCATAAATACCACAACAGGGGTAGAGATGTTATTTGACCATGCTTGTTCTTTCAAAAAAATCCTCCAGAGGACAGAGTATAAATTGAACAAAACGATGTATTTGATATGGTGTATTTATTTTTGTAGGCAGAATAATCACATAGCTAATTTTGAGGCTTGCATGTCAGGTAGCAAATAGCACTGCTCAATGCCTTCTGTATAGTCAACAGATAAGACTCTTACTTGTCGTTTTCTTCACCTATTTCCAAGACCTCGTACAAATAATGAGATATTTTGTGTTTATTTCACAACACAAGCATACCCAAATTTACCAGAATCAGTGTTTGGAAAATGCTATTTGGCTAGCTCTGAAAATCAATGTCATTTTAATGAAAGTGTAGATTTTAGAAAAGCTGTACTGTGTCATAAGGCAGGCATTTTGATTTTGTGCACAATTAGAATTAGATAGACTGTATAGTTCTCCAATTATGCAGCTTTGGCTGGAATATTCTCCTTTTTTTTTAGTTGATTCCTTCAAAATACATGCCAGCAAGCAAGGATTTTCTTTCTGGCTCATCTGCTGGTAAGCACACTGAACAATTTCCCAAAATAAAGAATCTGGATAAACAGTAGCTCCATGATAGCCAGGTGATTGTAGTATCAGCTGCAAATACTCCAAAGCAGGACTTTTGCTGGATGTCTGTTTAGGAGATCCACATTGTATTAGATTTTGGGCAGTTTCCTAGAAATTTGTCATGAATAAATTTTAAACCTCAGCCATCGCTGGATCTGTCTGGTGCACGTACAAAAGAGAAATGCTCCTGTCTTCAGTGGCATTTAATTTTTTACTTATACATTGTAAAATTTTATGAAGCAGAGCTGTAATACAGCCCTGCAGTGCACAGCCCATTGGTGCTGCTGTAATCATTCAGCTGAGAGCTTGTGTGGGCATCATTCAATAGGTAATGGACTGGAGCAGTTCAGCTCCACTGTTGGGATTTTATTGTTCTGCCCACCTTGCTGACAGCTGCTTATTAGTGTGCAGGGCTTTAGGGAAGCCAGGATAGGAAACACACTCTCCAGTCTTTCCCTCATGATGTGGATCAGTATTCTGGTGCTTAGGGGAGGTCTTTAGCCACCCTCCTTCACCCTCCCCACTCCGTGAAGTTCCAATTCTCAGATTTGAGCAGGTTCTGTCTTCCAGACCAGAGGTGTGAGAAAACCCATCATCTTACTTTGATTAATGCTAATAGGATTTGTGACCATAAAGCACCATGCAGGGAGCTGAGAGACTGTGCCAACATCATTTTTAAATTCCTTCTTCTGTTGCTTTATGTGTTACCTTCCACAAGCAGACAACAGAATTCTTCCTGCATAGTTGAAGCCATCAACATCACCAGGGGGTAAGAAGGTGTGTTCAACAAATTAAAGTCATTTTCTGTCACATGCTTATGCACCATGAAATATGTTAATGATGCAGAGCCTGTCAGCTCTGGGCCCTCAATTGAAATCAGACCCAGGCTGGCACAGATCAACACTTTGCTCTCTGCTGCTTGTACAGGACATGGTGTGGGGCTGAGCTGTTGGAGGGTGGTGCAAGCCCTTGGGAGACATGAATCAGGCTAGTTTGCTTCCTGCCTTAATTGAGATGAAAAGCTTAAAGTCTGATCCCAAGCCAAATGAGACCTCTTGAAGGATGATTTCTTTCACTGGACTTCAAAGCAGTTGTAAAAAATTAATGGAATCTGAGTGACCCTTTGAGGTGTATCTAGAGGGTGCTGATGTTGGTGTAACCATTCATGTTTTTCTGTCAAAAATTCTGATGTGGAGATGATACCATCCTCAAAGCCCTGCTCTACTGATAATAACTATATAAAGCTTTTGTCCAGTGCTCTGGTTTTTTGGGGGATTTTCCTATTACTAACAAACAAAATATTATTCAAGAATACTTAAAAAGTTGAACCTGCTGTAGACATATGTTGAATTAAAAGTAATTTATCATTTCTTGCTAGAAAACTAGGAATTTCCAATCAGTTTTTTAGACATTTCATAAGTTCCTGCCTACCTTGAACTATCCTTAAATTGTTTGTACATGCAGGAAAGTAAATTGAAGCTAACAAATATCCCACAGCCTTGTCATTTCAAAGCCTGGTCTTCCATGTCCTTTGTGATGTGCTGCCATTATTCAAGAGGCAGATTATGCAATCATCCTAATAAAATGTGAACAAGATTAATGCAGAATTATCAAGTGCTGCTGGGGCATACTTCACTAAGCAAAGTATTTGCAGCTACTATCAAGTAGGATATAAGTCAATAGAGTACCTGAACAGAAGGTGTTGTATATTGTTGTCCTTAGAAAATTTGGAGTAATTGCCTTTATTATTAAAATGGATGGCTTCTTCTATATCTGAATGCTCACTTCTCCTCTGCTTTTCTCATTCCCTGTGGTAAATGCCATCTAATTTATAGTTGTATACAAAATTGCTTGTCCATGCAGGATATATGTACTGGGAAGAGGTGTAAGTGATAGTAAAGGAGGAGAAAATTTGCCCTGTGGTTTTTTTTTGTTGGCCTTTGCTTTTTTATTTTTTGACATGTACTCCTTTTGAGATATAGCACATAACTGAGTGGGAGGGGCTGAATGAATTTGTAAGATTTCCATTTTGCTTCTCTTTGGATAGGCTCTCTGCACCAATCAGCCAGAGAAGGTGTCATCTGTAGCAAATCCATCTCCCTGATGATAGCAGTCAGGCAGACAACTGCCTTCTTCATGTCTGTTTTGTTCAGAGATACTGTTCTGTGAAGGCAAAGGAATTTTTTTCTCCCTTTCTCTATTTTAAGTTAGTTGAAAATGGATGTTAAAAGATATGATTGACTCTACTTTTCTGTCCATTTTCCTTAGGCATGTTGCTTGTAACTTCAATGAAATTCCTAGAAATGCAGCCTGTCAGTGTGAGTTCTTACTTGTATTTTAAAGGACAAAGACAAACCTAACCCTGCTTCACACTGACTTGAATTAACTGCTTTGTTAATCTGAGGTGTGCAAGACTTACAAAGAAAAGGGTTTTTTTTCATTTCTTCTATCCAGGAATCTCTAGTGCCTTTACTTTCTCTCTTTTTAAAATGCAAATTAAAAAAGAACATCTAAGACTTACCAAAATAGTGGGTATTTGTCTTGCTCTAAGTGACATTAACTGATTTGTGCTTGGTTTGGGGGGTTTCTTTCTGTTTCTTTGGGGGGTTGTTTTTTGTTTTTTGGTTTTTTTTTTTTTTTTTGTTTTTTAATGTCAGGTGAAACATTGCAAGCATACTAATTCTCTTATCTTCATGGTTTCAGATTTATGAAACACAAAGTAAAGTATCCTGTCATAGGGTGATGGACCAGGTATGCCTAAACTGCAGCTGAGTAGTGGCAGGTGCTGCCCCACACAGGATAAAAAAGAACGGGAAGGCTCAGGAAAGTTGTTCAGATTTGGTCCATGAGAGCTAAGAAAGAACATCTTTATATTTATTTCCCCTCTGTTTCACCTTTTCCAGGATTCTTCATACCAAAGGCTGAGCTTGTGTGCTTAGGCAAAACACTTGTACTGAACCAGCTACCTAATGTAAGAATTTAGAATGAGTTCCAATTCTAATTATAGGTAGTTGCATCCAAAAGGACTTCTTGTAAAATGGCTTTCATTTATTGCCAGAAATTCAGCATTACTCAAGGTGTTGATATGAGACTGATGTTTGACTGGCCCAGGTAAAAAGGGTGTGCTCATTTTTACTCCTGGGGCCTGAAAGAGGGACCTCCCTTCCCTCTCTCCCCATGTCCCTGTGTTTATGGCAGGTGGACCATCTTCTGCTAAAGACACCCAACTTCAGGACTCTTCTGGCAAAATTGTGGGGGGAAACAAAAGGTTATTCCCTACTTCCTGCTGTGTGTGGTTCTGAGACCACTACAGCTTTCCAGATTTATATCTGAATTGCTGAGAAGTCACAGCTCCTCCAAGAAACATTAATGGCTGAGAGCCTGATTTCAGATAATGGAAGAAATATGGAGCATAACACTGAGAGCCCATTGGTGCACTGGGCTGGGTCAGTGAATACAATTGCACTGCTCTGTATTCCAGTCAGGAGTCAGCAGCAGATTTGTCCCTGTTACTGAGACTGCTGCTCTTTCCTTTCCTTTGCATCTCCCCTCCCTCCTGCTCTCCATTCACCTCACATGAAGCAGCTACAGGACTGACAATGAGAAATACATTACCATATGTCATCTCTGAGATCTGGTCATTAAACATGTTAAACTACTCACACAGAGCAAGCAGGGGGTTGAAATTTTCCTTGTAATTTGATTTTATTCTTTTTTTTTTGTCTGTTAAATCTCTGAAGTGCTTCCAATCTGTCTAAACTCAAGTGTGTCTCTCGACTTGAAATACTTTATTCACAGCTTTGTGGAGCAGTGTAATTCAGTGTAACTCAGCTGCTGGAATGAGTTCAGCCGGCAGCCACCAAAAGGGCTGGGAAAATTCTGTTGAGCTTGTTAAGCACGGGGGAGAAATTGGGGAGACTTTGATGTACATATTGTGACAGCCTTCTCTTACTTGTGTGGAGACTGCAGAGAAGATGGAACCAGACATCACATTGCTGAGTGGTGGAGAGATGAGAGGCAATGGGTTCAGCTTGAAATGAGGGGTTCAGACAGGAAAAAAGGAGAAACTTTTTCTCCATGAGGACAGAGGTGTTGGAGCAGTTGCCCAGAGCAGTTGTGCAGTTTCCAGCACTGGAGGGTTTCAAGAGCAAAATTATTAAAGCTCTGACCCACCTGATGTGACCCTATGGCTGACCATGGTCTCAGTGGGAGATTGAACTAGAGACATCCAACATGAATTATCCTATAAATCACATTCTCCCAACAGAAAATAGATTTAGGCAGTCAGCCTTGATTAAAAGGAGATCAGGAATTAATTGATGGATGTTAAATAGGAGATAAAGCTTTATTGTTTAAATTGCTTTTTCTGACAGTGTTTGGGCAGTTCACAAGTGCAACGAGCAGTTACCATGATGTTGAAACAGAATAAACTCTTGTGGGAAGTGTGTGCTTGACAGGCTGAGTGATACCTCCCTTGGTCTTGGTCCCTGCCAGTGCTTTGTGTCGCTTGTGACCTTTCTGCCAGTGCTGCTGTTTTCACCTCCTGCACTTCCCTGTGTGCCTGGGACATTTGAAGAATGGAACTTGCTTATTTGAACTGAGTGCAGCCTTCTGTGTGGGGTGCAAGTCACCAGGGGCTGCAGGAGGGCAGTGAGGGCACAGTCCATCAGTGGATGGCACAACTTTCACCTTTCAGTACCTTCCCCCTCAAATATTTTCTTTTCTTTTTTAGTTGCTAACCAGGCTTAGTTAAAATTATATTAATCAAGAGTAGAGGAGAAATGTGTTAATCTCATGTAATCCTCATCCACTTTCTATAGCAGAGATGAGGAGAGGAATGCTGGCTGAATAATGGGTGCTTAGACTGATGCAAGCAGCTTGTAGAGAAAACTTTTTCAAAATGGGAAATGCTTCAAAAGTTAAGTGTGCTCTCTTTGAATCCCAGCCTTCCTCTGCTTAACTAGTCAAGCCATAGGAGAGCAGTGCTAGTAACTCAGTATTAAAATGGTATAACTTAATTTAATTTTAATGATAAATCAATAAAGAGCTTTTACTACTTAGAAAATCTATTGGATCTTGTGCCATTAAAAGTTGCTAATGACTCTTGACCCTTCAAAGAGAAAAAAAATGCTGTGTGCAAAAGTGTGTTCGATGTTCAAAACAAAACAAGGAAGAAACCTTTGTTATAGACAGCTATGTGTTATTTTCTATCAAAGTAATGGAGAATTACTTTCCCCTTGCTCAAGTGTACCCAGGCATGTGGCTTAAAGGCTCATCAGTGCATTCATCCCTGGGAGGATGGACCTTTGAATTTATATGCAAACTCTGATTTGGATTACTCATATAGTATATCTTTTCGGTTAAGCTCTATAACAAAAAAAGACAAATACAGAAGAGAGAGGAAATGCCAAAGTCAATTCTTTTAGTGCATATATGTAATTCAGTCAGTCAAAACATATTTAACCTTTATTAGAATTTTTAATAGAACTTTTTGTAGCTTGTTGATCTGAACTTCTCTGAAAAAATTGCTTGGAAGAAATGTCCCCATGGCAATGTTTTCTGAAGTGTTTAACAACAGTTGTACTTGACAGGAGGGAGCAGCATACTTTTATTATCTCTGTTTAATGGCAACCTCATTCAGGCCTGAGGTTTTTAAGTGCTCCTACACTAAAAAAAATGTTGACTAAGAGGACCAAAGAAGGCACAAATATTAGCAGGATTACAGGCTGCCTCTCCTTTTGCAGTAGAAATATGTTCTTGTTTTTCATTGTAGTTGTCTGGCTGATTTTACTCCCTGGCTTGTTTTGGAATAGTTCTTCCTGCCCATGGTTACCCAGAAACTGTTTGACATCTTTTTACCACCCAGCCATAAGTCATCTGAAAGCAGATTTCACCATCACAGTGGTTGAAGCAATTCTTGATGGAGAACCTCTCCCCTAGGCCAGCACTGAGATCAGCACAAACATTGATTTCTGCTGCTTGTAAATGTCCCTCTGGGTGCCTCTGAGGGAATTCCTTTGTATGAGGACCATGTTAGACACAGCAGGATGTTTCTGCTGGTGCTGACTATCCAAGGGAGCTGAGCTTTGCTGCCTTCACACTGGGATGGCTTTGCTGAAGCCTCACTGATGCTGTCTCACAGGACAGACAACATCACAACTCCTCCCTTGAGAGGCAGCAGATGTGACTGGGCTCTACCAGATCATTTGCAATAACCCAGGCACACAGCATACTGAATTTTTTTCTGTCCCCCCAGTTATCTACCTTCCAAAGACAAGCTGTTATGCTCTGATGTTGTAGCCATGGTTATGGAAACAACCATGACTGGCTTACGTTGCTGAAGGAGGAAATGTCTGTCTGAACACCTTCAATTCAAAATTTTAAGAAGAGCACTGGGTCTGTGTCATGGCCATTGCTTCTGTGGAGAGGGAACTGGGACAACCTGATGGTGAGAAACATGACCCAGAATTAAAACACAGATCCTGAATAGCACATCTGGCCCTGCAGCCCATTGGTCTTGATATTCTTGAGTTAGAAGTGGTGATGTTCTAAAAAAAAGATGCCAGACTTGGGTATTGGAGGCAGAACAGAAATCCCTGTTCAATAGGAGAAAAAGCAGTGTCGTGTCTGGCTGCTGCTTTAAATTTCTGCAAGAATGGAATATTTTTAAGCAAACATTGCCTTTGACATTATTTGATAATACTTTGACAACACTTTCCACGTGTAATTTCTGTGCTTTAGCCCCACCTATCCCCACCCCAAAGGACAGATCCCATGTAAGCCTTCTGTAGCAACCCAGCAGATGATCACAGAGCAGCCTAGCAAAGCTCTGGTATAAATTCCAGCTGTGGCCATGCCAGCAAGACAAGTTTTAAAACACTTCACTAATAATAGCTGGTGTCTTGAAACTTTGAGTCAGTCAGTTGTGCTTCATGTAATAATTGTGTATCCTTGAATGATTTCATGGAATCAGTCTTGTAAGGAAAGGGTGAGAGTGACCAGTTTAATTTTGCAGATGTAATTATGCTCTTATAAAAGTAACAAAAAGAAGGGGGGAGTGGATCAAGGGCTGCTCTGAATCTGTGGTTGCTTTGAAGTAGCTGGAGGTGCAGCCCTGTAGTTACAACTCTCCAGCTAATTTTTGCTCTCAACATCCATTTCAGCATCGTGGCTCCTCTCTTTCCATGTGAGAATAAGACAATTTCAGTGCCCTGCAGGTGTTTTCAGCTGTCTGGTGGATGTCAGTGTGGATTTCTCTGGTGTGCCTGGCCTCACACATCCCCTTTGTTGTGATTTCTCCTAAAGAAACCACATAAACTCTGACTTGATAGCATCAGACATAAGAAAAACACCCAAAATAACCACTTTTGCTTTTCTATGTCTAACACTATTAAATAAATTAGGAAGTGATGCTCTCATGTTATGGGGGAGCTTGAGTTGGCCACAAGAATAAAATCTCAGCACTTGGTGACAGGTAACTTAAAAAATAATTATGATTACAGTGGGTGTAGGGGGTAGCAGATTCTATTTCATGGCACACATCACACACCAGTGTAGGCTCCTGCCCTCCTGTCTAGTTTAGGGGGAGGCCTGGGCCCCTGAGGGGAGATGCTTGCCCCCTTTGCACAGCTGATATTTGGGGTCCCAGCTGCTGGCCTGGCCCCCCAGCCTGGGAAGTGCAGCCTCTCACAGGCTGACAGCAGCCTGGATTCAGCATTCCCTCACCAAGGATTCTCTCTGCTTCTGGCCTCTGCTCTCCCACCCACTGTGTGTCACAAAACACAGCATTTTGCAACAGGTGCATGCATTGATCTTCCTCCCTTCTTCTGCCATATGTCCTGTCTTACCAGAGCCAGGCAAATGCAGCCAGTATCTCATTTATTTAGGTTGGTGCCTTTGGGTAAGGCTTCACACTCTGGCACTTAGATCTGCAACTTGTAGTGGCTCTTTTTTTTTTTTTTTTCTTTTTTCTCTTTATTTTGGCTTGCTGACATTCCAGACACAGTTTTTGGCAGAAGGTGCTGCAGCAAAGCTTTCAGAGCAGGCAGGCCATCTGTAGAAATGGGAGTCAGCTGTCAAGACAAGAATGGGCAGAGGAATTTCAGTATGATGCTCATTTACCCAGGACTAAATCAGCAGCTGTCTCTACCTTTGAAGCTTGTCTGATGCCTTTGAGAATCTAGTTTTTTTTTTTTTCTTTTCCTACCTGTGGCTGCTTTCTAAGATATGCACATGGAAGCTGTTATGCATCCTTAGTTTGATGAATTTGTGTCTCTGTAAATGATGGATTCCCTTTTTGAGGGCCTGAGGGTAATACCGTAGTACAGACACACAAAGTTTCTCTAAATAAAAGAAACTAAACTCAAATCACATAAAATCAGTGGAGGATCTGGTATGTGCAGGTGGGAAATGTGCGTGTTCCAGTCTTGGCTGTATGAAAACAGTAATAATGTTTCCAAGAATGCTAAGAATTAACACTGATGTTAAAAAGGAGGATTTTAATGTGGCATGTGCAATGTATTCATTTTACTTCAGATTGTAGAGTTAATCTGAGTTTTATAGGTTCCACTGACCCCACTGACATCTCATTTTTAGATTTTTAGTGGGCCGTTGAGTTGTTGGGTGTATTTTTCACTCTCTTTTCAGAGTGTGTTGGGCACACTTTGTTCAGTGTCCTCTTTTCTTATTTCCCTTATTTTCTTATTTGTTGCAATTTTTTTTTTTTTTACACCCACACACAGTAGCTGCTAATTTTAATACTTTGCCTCATATGTTTGTCATCTTGTAGCAGTAATTTGTTTTGCAGAGGTGGAAACTGTGCTGGAGAACGACCTGACATGCTGACACCGTTTGGTTTGATCCCTGCAGGGCTGTGTGATGGAAGGACAAGCAGGCTGCTTCCACTGGAAGAGTGCCAGGAGCAGAACATCCTTTCCATAAATCCCTCAGCAGAGGGAATAATCACTCAGATAACAGCCCTGTTTCAAACACTTGCTTTTTTTTTTTGTTTGAGATGGGATTTGTTTTACATAATCACTGATGTTATTTAAAATCTACCAAAGACATCAAATTTTATCAGCTATTAAGGCCAGTACTTTTGTGGTGCTGTAGGAACTTGAAAACAACTTGGCTGGGTTTTTGACTCCTGGACCATTGCTTTGTCTGATGTTTACAGACAGAGGTTAAGATCTTTGGTGTGTAAAGCCTTCCTGAGTGAAATGAGCTAACTGCATCCCTGTAAAGCCTTAAAAAATTCACTTGGCAGAGCATTTTCTGTCCAGGTCATTCAGAGGAGAGACTGTTTAGAAAGTATTGCCACCCACCCTGGGATTTCTTTGGGATACTAAGCATACTTTATAGAGCTTGCCTTTAAACCACAGGTGTTTGGTATGTGGCCTGTGTTATGGCAGGTCAGAGCCACAGGGATTTCTGAGTCTTCTGCTGCTGAGAATTCATGACATAATCCCTGCTTTTTAAGTAGCTGGAATTTGTAGCCTTGTCAAGGTAGGGGACGTGGAAGATGACCGCCTTTGTCAGAGCATGGTGTGCCAAGGGTGGGATAAAAGGGGACTTGTGAGCATGGCTGAGTGGTTCTCCTGCCTGGCCTCAAAAGCACCTGTGAGCCCTTCACTTCTGAACAGCACCAAGCCCTTGCTGAAAAAGAAAGTGCCAAATTGATGTTGATTCTGAATATATAATTCTCTGCTTCTCAGTTAACTAAGTGTTGCTAATAAATCATTAAGCCACTTGGATCCTGATGTGATTTAAGTCACATGAGCTGAAAAGTTTTTTTTCTTGCAAGTCCCTTTCATCTTTATCTCTGCATTTTTAGAGTGATGGGATTCTGAGCAGTTAGTGCTTTTTGGGGGTTCTGTTTACTGTGAGCATCCCCAAAACAGTCAAAGGATTCTAAGTTTTGAAAGATAAACTACACTATTGAGTTTTAGTGATAGGAAGACTTGCACAGAATAGGAACAGTAGGTCTCTGCAAACAAATCCACTTTTTTCCCCATTTTACCCCCATGGGAGGAGATCCTTCAATTTAATTACCTAAAGTCTCAGAATATGCTGAGTTGGAAGGGACCCACAAGGATCATCAAAGTCCAATTCCTGGCCTTTCATTGACCTATTTTCTTAATTTTAAAGACACTTTAGAATGAAGAGATTTGTTCTTTAAAAGGTCTCTAACCCTCCACCAGGGAATTTTGAGAAGTTGAGTTTGCTGTTTTCACTGTAAGGTGAGGTTTTTTCATGCTATTTTTAACTTTTTTACTCTAAATTTGGTGTGCCATTGTTTCTATTGGTTATGGCTTTCAAAATAGCTAGACTTTTGCTAGTCTGACACTGCTGATGTAAACTAAAATTATGGCCCCATTCAGTTAATGGCTGTAATTTTGTTTTAGGTTTGCCTTTATATCACAAAGTCTTTGCAGGGTTGCAGAAGTGTTTTTCTTTCATGAGCTGTTTTCATATGGATGCTTGTACTCAAAACAGTTCTTCAGTAAGCCAGGATTAGCCCAACATTTGGAGCAGTGTGTTTAGGCATTCACAGCAGTTATGACATTAACACAATAAATATATTCCCAAGTGAAGAACAGTGTGACTTCCTATTGATCAAAATAACTTCTGATTTTTTCATCTGAGCTGATGTACTGCTATAATGTTACCCACAGAGAGTAATGCCTCATTCCACTTTTATGCTTTTCTGTCTTTAGTAGAAGAAATCAAAGATTTACTGAATTTTTTATGGTGTTTATCCTAAAGATTTGGAAATCACAATGCCAGTGGTGAGCCTCAGATTTGTTACTGCCATGTCTTCTGCTTTTCAAGCCTTTAGGGCTAAAAATATTTTCATGCTGAAACTGAGATTCCTACGTCCCTACATGGTCTGTACATGAGGGGAAAGAAAAATACTGAATGTTGTGAGTCTTTCAGTGAATACCTGAGTAGGAAGTGTTCTATTCAGTGCAGATCATCATGCCGGCCCATGTAGCCTGAGGGTCAAACACACTATTTCAAAAAGGACACAGGGCTTGCAATCAATACCTCGTGGCCAACTGGCTGCCCTGCTGTGCTCCCTGGGCTTGATCTTTCCCTGAGAGAATTTTTACTGAGAAAATTCCCAGTGACTTGGGCTTTTGTGATCAACCCCCTTATGTGGCGTTCTTCCTCATTCCTGTGCAGAATTTAGCTCAAAGAGATGGGTGTACTGAGCCACTTAAAAATTTGAAAGATATTTCTGTGGGGGTTTGTTTGAGTGGTTTTTTTTTTTTTTTTTTTGATTGGTTGGGTTATTTTATTCCAACAACCATGAGTAAACTGGAATTTTTAGATTCAAATCAAAATGGGATTGATTTCCCTTTTGAGAGTGGGACACAAGAGAGCTGCTCTGAATGCACAAAGAATCATCCCTGGTCATAGTTAGTGCAGATTGCCTTGGACGTTTACTTTCATCTCTAAAACAGTCACATGCATTCCAAATTCTGCTGCCTCTGCTCACTTTCAGCTGAACTCACCCTTGTTGTTTCAGTTTGAAATTCTGATGAACTACAGAAGGAACAAAGCTCAGCTTTTGATAGGTCTTAGAAGATCCCATTCTACAACTGCTTTTGTGATAAATGTTGGCATCTTCTCCCTGTTTGGGTGAAGACTACAGTAACTTTATTCTGACATTTTACTAGATCAGCTTTTGTGCCCTAAATTTCCTCCACAATCATCTGTTTCCTGGCAGTATTTATATGTCTTCTTATATCTTGAAGTGTTTCTTTAAAATCCTTCTGAACAGTCATAATTTTTTTGAGAAAATAGAACTAAAAAATTGTAATGTTTGTGTTAATTAAATCAATGGCCAGTGGTTCTGCATGGCAATGAAGCCAAAGCCTTTACATCAAAACTTTGAAATGCCAATGCCTGCTGCTGTGTGTTGTATAGAAAAACAATTTCTTGATACACAAAAATCCTTCTGGGATGCAGTGAACTTTGATTGGAAACTGAAAAGAGGTTAGATTTGCATGGAAAGATGTTTATAAGATGTCCTATTCCAAAAGAGTTTGGAGACTAAAACTGCAAAAAGCACCAGTGTTAAGGTAACTTAAACTGGACCAGATTCCTGCATTGCCTTATTTAGTGGTAAGAATGAATGTGCTCCTGGAACTACACATAATATGCAGAAACATCTCATTTGTGGAAAGAGAAAGAAGGTCAATTGAACCTAGCCTATATTAACATGTGGGTTGGCATCACAGCACTTAATGTTGCATTTCTTTTTCATTAGTAAATGAATTAAGAAGCTGAAAACATGGCAAAAAGAAGGTTTCAGAATGTAGGTGATGGATAGCAGATAACTAGGAAAAAAAGTAAGAGTAAGTATATGATCCACAAGACTTCTTTGGATTGCACAACATGCACTTGGGCTGTCTGAGCAGGTTGCTGGGGATGCACATTGCCTCTGGTGTCTCTGACTATGTCCTTGTGCCACCTTGGTGCACTGAAAAGCCCAAGGATGGGCTCTGCCCCAGCCTGCAGGGCCTGTTTTTGTTCCTGAGCCAAGCTGCTGCTGGCTTTTGGCTGTGGAGCTTCTTAGTCTGGGATGTTCCAACTGTGGTTAACAGGGTGTGCATTCCCCACAGTTCCCTCTATCCCTGCATCCCGATCTCTGTGCAGTTACTCTTCCCTCCTCCATACATTCTGCTGGGAAGTATTTTTGTGATTTGTCCCGATCCTTTGCTTTTCTCACATCCTATTGCAGACTGCCAACAAGCAGCACACTGCCAAAGGAGCTAGCTGCAAAAAAAAGCACATGAAAATCCATGTGGAAATGGGGAATAATCTGAAGACCACAGCTTTAACAGCAGTACCAGCAACATGCACTGCTAGGAAGTAGCTGTTTTCTCTGGGGAGTGATCAGCTTTGGCTCTAGAGCTAGGAATAAATGGAATTCTTTGAGCACTGGCCAGGCCCTTAGCATGCAGATGTCCTGTTTTGCTGCTTTGTTTAGCTGAACTCAACAAAATGCCAGTGGTTCACAAATCAACAGGCTCAGTGCAGTGAACACGGAAGGAATGAGAAGAATTTCTAGATTCTTTTAACATTTCAGCCCTATCTACTGAATAGTGTGTTTCAGAAAAATGTCCTTGGAAGAGTCAACTGATCTATATTGAGATAGAACAGGTGATCATTGTAAATGCAGGAGTTAGAAAACTTCAAGGGCTTGTCCAAAGTACTTATAGCCATAATTACTTTTTTTTTAGGTGGGAAATAAATACCTGGCTCGTGGCAATCACAGTTTTAGAAAGTCATGCATTCTGCAGAGTGTACTAGGCTGTTTAAATCAAAATCAATCTTTTAGTTCTCAAACTTGGTGAGTTTCAGATTTATTTCCCTCTTCTCTTCAACTGATTGGATCATTTATAGACACAAGAAAGTAATGAAAATAGGTTCATTACAGCTAAGTGTCAGCTGTTTTTCTTAATTTTAATTTTATTTTTTGCATCTTTGTCAATCTGTTTTTCTTTGTTTCACTTTTCCTTTGGAATAAAGATGCCCTGGGTGTGACTTTTGCATAATAGCTTCAAACATGTCTTTTCCATGACTGCATCAGTGTAAAGTATTTCATGTTGGTATCTATGCCTCTATTTGTTTAATTAAAAATTGATAAACCAGAAGTAGAATTTCCAAGGTTATCTCCAGCTGTTAAGCTTGTTTAAAAGTTGGGTAAATGTAGCTGTGGGAAACACTAACACAGGTACTCTGTCTGCAAGGTCAATTTGCTGGAAACTCTCCAAGACTGAAAGGTCATTGCTTTGCAAAGTATCTATTAACCTTTTTTTTCCTTCTTCTTATGTTGATAAACAGATGGTAGAAAAAGCCCCAAATTGCAATGCTTTCTTTTAGTAATGGATGGAGAGTGAGCTAGCAGTGTTGGAGTCTATAAGTCATCAACTGGTGAACAATCAATGAACATTTTGTAGCCAAGTTTGCTCCACAAATTTGAAGGACATGATGCCTACTAATTTTTTCATAAAGGAAACATTTTAGCTTGACAATTTAGTGGTCAATATTTTTTTTCAGATCTATCTTCAGCTAGACCTTCATTAATGGCGTGTTGGGACCTCTAACTGTGTTTCCTGTAGTTTGTGTAATGCCTCTATTTTGCTTTGGAATTTCAGTGTTAAAAGAACTTGTCTCTGAATTGACTGGCTTAAAAATTATTAAGGAATTAATGCTTTAGCAAAGGTTGTGTGAGGAATGAAGCTCAAATAAATTTACAATTTAGTGTTCCTTTAGCCATGATTTTAACTGGAAGGCAATGTATTAAACAAGTGTAAATCATGAGTTTGCTCTTAAACTTTGTACCTGCAGAACCTCAGCTGTTTGGGGGTATAGGGGTGGAAAAATGGTGTGATGCCAAAAGGGTACAGAAGAAAATCTCTCATGTGCCAGTCATGAGGGGAACATGTACTGAGCAGCTCAAGAAAGAGACAGCTTTACTTGTCAGGTTGTTTTTCCATGCAGAGTTTGGACATTGGAGATGGTAAAAATGGATAAAACCCAGTTGTACAAGAGAAAACAGATAAGGTGAATTTGGCTGGCAGTTCCATGGAGCTTAGTGCTCTGACCTTTTCTGTTTCCAGCCATCATCAATGACCTAGATGTGGGAAATAAACTAATTGAATTTGCTGATGCCACAAAATCAAACATTGAGGTCACTTCTGAACAGTAGGTAAAATTCAAAACTGATTTAGAAATGTTATTTAAGGGGCCTCAAAGAAAACAAATGAAGAAATTGTATGTCTACAAGTGGAATGCAATACACATTTGGCTTCAAAATAAATTCATGACTACGAATTAATGGGATTGAACCAGAGGGGGAGAAAATTGAAAATGACTTTGAAGTAATAGCTCATGCACCAAGCTGTCAGGCCATGTGACAGGGTGGTGGTGCACCTTAGAATGCCAAAGAGAAGATCCCTGAAGCTTCTTTAGCATTTAAATAACAACCTCAGGAGAATGAGCAGCTTCAGCAGTGCAGGGATGAGTGCAACACCATGAGTAACCTTTTCTTCTTTGTCTGCTAGAAAGACTGTGTTACTGTCAGTCAGTGGGGTGTCTAAGAAACTAAACAGCTCAGGTATTTATTAGTGGGGGGGAGAAGATCCTCCTCAGGGAGTGATGCAGGGGACAGTTCCCCCCTGAGCTGCTGTTGGAGACACTTGTGGAGGGGTGGAGTGAGATTTTTCTCCTCTTTAAAAAGGTCCTAAACGATGGAAGTGGATTTCTTTAGTTGACGCCATGATCATTCTGATCATAGATAAACCACAGATTTTCAGAAATTAGCCAGGAACTGTCATCTTCACATCTTGGACAAAGATGCTGTTTCTTGGAGACCTGAATGCTTCAGCATGCTTGGTGGTATGCACTTTGTTGTAGAGCATCACAGCAAAGCGGAGCTCTTGAGGTGAGTTCTGATCTAAACAAGAGAAAACAACACATTTTCTGCTCTTGCTGCTCTCTGACAGCAGCAGCCCCTTTCTGTCAGACAGGGCCTGGCACTGGCACCTCTTAACACGTGGAAGTTGTTGGAGGCCCTGCCAATGGGCAATAGCAAACTAAGAGCTTAGTGCTCCTGACAAGCTTCCATAGTGCTCCTGTACATTGTTGTTTCATGGGGTTTTTTTTGGTTGATTGGTTTGCAGGACTTTTTAAAAAATTTTTTAGTAATGTGCTACAGTTTATAAAATTATAAAATTTTTTGTGCTTTGCTCTCTGGATGCCCCAGTAACACAGTCACCTTTACCACTGAATTGCTTTTCACATTAAAATTACTTTGCCCCTACTGTTTCAATTAGAAAGTTATACCAGAATATCATTGTTCTAGGAAGTAGAAGTTGTCTTCAAGGGCTGGTGTATTTCTGGTGGTTTGTTCTTAGTGTTAGAAATGCCTCAAGATAACCTATTAATTAAACATTTATTTCCTATTTTCCTGTCTGTTTGCTTGTCCAGTGATATTTAATGCCCATATGATTACAGCAAACTGCCCCTTTAACCTTCATGTTCTCAGGGTAAATGAGAGATTAAACCTCCTTTCCATTCTTTCTTTTCACCTGTCTGGTTTCTTTTGTGAACATGAATGGCTGGATGTTGGGAACTCCAGGCCCTGTTGCAGGTGAGGTTCCCCAGTGTATTGTGAATTGTGGCAATTTCTTTTCCTATCTTTGAGATAACCATGAGATAGATAAATGAATTCTTGTCCACTGTCATAACTGCAACAGAGTGAATTCTTCTGGAAGAGCTGTGAAATGCTGTTTAGTGGCTCCTCAACTGAGTTTGTTCCATTTGATGAGCTCCTGCTGTTTTGCTGGAGCTTGCGGTGACATCATGACCTTTCATTTTGATGTGTGAAAATAGTTCTGTTCCAGTTCTTGTGACCATCATGCCTGTCTTGTGCAGTGTTCTCCCCATCCTCTGTTGATCACACTTGCAGCTCACCCCACAAAATGCTTCTTGTTTTGGTGCCCAGGTCACATGTCAGTGGAAATATGAACAAATACTTTCCATATTTCTTTCTGATGATCACCTCTTCTCACTAGTCTGGTATTTGTTTAGCCTGCAGGGTTTCTGAGCTTCCTGTTGCTCTGGGGCAGATTTGCATCTATGGGTGTACATCTATAAGAGTAACAACTCAGGCTTACCCAGGGTCACTGTTCCAAGGGCTCTGCAAGGACTAAGACACAGTTGCTGACTGTCCTTTGCCATGGTATTGCAGAGAAGGAGGATGCAGGTAAAATTCAAATGTCACTGAGCTCTAAGAAAGGAGGGAATTGATATCTATCATATCCTCTAATATCTGCCAGCAATGCACTTTGTAAGCTGTCAGGTGCTTTATCAAAGATTATATGGTGTTGTGAAAGTTACTTGTAAATTTTCAGCATTGTTTTTCTCTACGCAGTGCTTCAGAAGCAAATATTTCAATTGGAGCTTTTAGCAGAGGAAATATCACAAGCTGTACATCATGTTCCTCACACACCCAGGCTCCTTTCATCTGAACAGTTCAGGTTCAGATTGTGCATGCAACGTTCATCTCTTATCACAGGGAATAGAATCAAATGTTTGTGTTGCTGATGAACAACTCAGGCATGTCTGTTTTGAAAGAAATTCTGCAAGATCAAAGACACACAGAATAAGTAATAGGCTCTTGAACTATGGTAATTCATTAACCCTTTGGGATATGGGAGGGCTGTCAGTAATTACCTGTGGCAAGCACAAATAATTGGAGCTGCTGCTCTCAAGTCTCATAGTTGAACCTTGGTTCCAGTTGGTGGCTCAGGGTCTCCTCTTTAATATGCATCAGAATAATACATTCTATTTCAGAGGCCTTTGCAGAATATCTTTTCCAGTTCTTAATTGCTTGTTTTATTTTAACCTCAGCTATGGAAAGGACTTCATCCCTATTTCCTGAAAATATCTTATGCTTCATCACAGTTTATATGATAGCTTTAGCCTTTAATTGAATTTTAAATGACAGTGGCTCCATGTGACCTGATCTCCAATAGTGTGTTGCAATCTTTAAAGTGCAATCCAGTCTCACAGACATGAGGGAAAATTCTAATTTAAAAAACAGACAAGTGTCTTTTTGTCATCTGGGAGAATCAAACTCAGTTATGTAGAGGAGGTAATTAAACCCTGAGCGTGTCAGAGAAAAGTTAGTTGCTCACTGTCTGGTCTTTGCCAAAAGTGTTGCTCCATATGATGATTACTTGCTGCTTCTGCTCCATCTCCAGGTGTTTCTATTTAGATAGGCAAATCCAGATGCTAACTGGGTTTCCATCTCCAAAGTGAACAGTGTATAATCTAATCCAAGTTTGCGTGTAACTTGACAAGAGCAGTTCACCAGCTACCTCTGATACATAATTTGTAAACTTTTCACTGTTCAGTCATATTTTACCAAGTTTTACTCTGGATATATGTCATGTTTATCCATAATAAGGGAATGATAAGAGGGAAGGCCTGTCTTCCCACTCCTATCCCTGCTTCTCTATGTCCATTTGCACAGACCCTCCCTTGGAGAAAAGAGGAAGAGTTGCAGCAGGGAACGTGAAGTTGCATGTATCTAACCAGAAACACCTCACTCCTTTAAAAGTAAAAAAATTCAAATCCAGCTAGGAGATGTAAAACAGGATGGAAGATTTAGTGTGCTAATTGCCATTGAGGGATTAAAGGCTTGAGAATTTTTCCTATTGAATCAATACATGGCATAGCCTTATGATGATATAACAATCAAACTAAAGCTGCTTTGATCTGAAATGGACTCTGAGTGCAGTTATTTGGCACATTCCTTTCAGCTGCTGCACCCTCCTTTATTCCAGCCAGTGCATTTTGTTGACATAGCTGACTGGACCAAGAGTGAGGAGGAGAAAGCAGCCACCTTCTCCCTGCACAGCCCCTACCATGACCTGGGGCACAGGGAATAAGTGCATTTTCTGTTTGTAGTCTTCGAGATGGGTTGTGAGTGTGAAATGGACTCCTGGGAGAGCAAAGTATGAGCATGCAATAACACTTCCACAGAGAAGAGTATTAGCTTTTCCAGGAATCTAAGAGCTGTTTTTTTTTTGGTTTTTTTACTATTAAAAGTACTTGCTTTGCCCAGTTTGCTTTCTTTGACTGCTGACACTGCTGTGTTTACACTCCCCATTAAGTACAAGGGGAAGCTCAGCTGGTGTTTGTTAATATTATAAAATAATGCAACTCTTCCCATCCATCACTCCTCTTCTGAGCCTGATCCACCAAGCACAGTCACAGTGATTGTTTCTATCTTGCAGGTAATTATGCTCTAAAGTACCAGTCACATCTAAGTTTCTGTAGCCCTTTGTCTGTGGATTGTTATTCTTCTTTCTTACAGTGAAGTGTGCCATACCCAGAGGTATGACACAAACAGTTTGAAAGCAAATTAATGCTCAAGCTGCATGTTAAGATTAATGTACTTCTTGCATTATGAACTGCTTTTCAGTTCCTCTTGGAACCGCTGCAAATGCAGTTTTGCACAAATGCATTTGTTTTTGCTCTAGAGCCAGCAGGAGTAATTTCATTACAAATGTTCTTGGGCTACTGTTAAGGAATTCTGCCTGCAAAGAATACTTTGAAGCACTAATTTAAAAAAAAAAAAAAAAAGATGGGAGATGTTAGTTTAAGGGATTGGATTGTAAATGTGTGTGCAAGCATTAATTCAGATTCAGTGCTGGGTATAAATGCATTCCTTGCCAACCTTATGAGAACTGCATAAATTCCCTTTAAAATACACCAGCACTGCAAGGTGAAAGATGTATGCTGCTTAACCTTTCCATTTAGGAGAAGGCTTTCTGTTAAAGTGGGATTTCTCAGGACCATATCCTATGCTTGCACATGAATAGGGACCCTTGGAGATTGAAAAAATTCTGTATCTGAAGTACAGAATACATCCCAGTGTTTGAGTTTTTCTTTTGGCTTAGAAAGTTCTGAATTTTGTTCTGGACTGAAAAAAAACCTGCCTTTTATCTGCAAGAAAGGTCCAAACAGAAATCAAGGACTGTTGGTTTGGAGAATTTTGAACTGCATCTCACTGAATGGCTTCAGCCTGCAGCTGCTGGGATGGCAGGATGCTGACCCACCACACTCTGCAAATTCTTTTGTTCTATTTTGGATTCTCACTTCTTTCCCCAATTTCTCTGCAGCACACAGCCTAGATGGATTTAATGTTGATGTTCAGGTATAAACTCAGTTCCTTTTCCTGTGTCATACCCAAACCACATGAAGATTTGAGCTGTGTACTCTTTTGGTGTCCATTGATAACAAGTTAATTTTGCATTTGCAACAAAACAATAGATCAAGACAAACTTGATGTGGATGGCAAATGTAAGATTTTTTGTAAAACTTAACAAATTTGCATATCACAGCTAACAGAACCTCCTGCATTTCCTTCTTGTTTAAATCCAGGAAAGTTTTGGAGGCATAGGCAATTTAACTCTGGGTCTTTCTGTAGTGTTGGCCCCTTTTCCTTTTCTACTTTCTCCTATCTGTGCTTTGAACCAGCACATATCTCAATGTCTAAATGAATTACAGGCAACTACCACCCTCACTTTGAAGAAGAATCTCTGGGTCTTTAGGACCTGTTCTAACATGGAGAAGTAATTTAGAAATAATATGAAGAGTTGAAGGGTAAATTTGGCTTCTAACTCCTCAAATTGTCAGTACTAACACCTGGAATGGAAAAACTTTTAAAAGTCTTCAAGTGTATTCTGTTACTTCTCTCCCTGTTAAATAGTCATGTTGCTCTTCGCTGTCTACTCCACTCTCACATGAAAATGCATACACACTACTTTATATATATGTATATATCACTCTATATGTGTGGAAATATACATGCGTTTGTGTTGTATCCCATGTCCACTCCATACCCTCCAAAAGGCAAAGAAACCTTGTGAAAAGGAGTGATTTTTTTTTTTTCTTATATACTTCCTATATAAGCAAAACTAAACTCAGCCTCAGTAGAAATTCTATTTCTGAGGTTAAACTGTCTTGCTAAAACTCTGGGAGGCAGAGTAGCTGTTGGTTTTGTGCAGTGGTTGTGTGTTGCCTTACTTTTTACTGTTAAAAATAGCTAGCTCCATACTAGCTAGTTTTCAAGGTCTTTGTTCTGTAAACATAGCTATGTTATTGTAGAATTATCTTGTTATTGCATTCCTTTCTCATGGACACAGATCCTTGATGGACATTTCCCTTGACCACTGTAATTGAAGGAGGGAGAACTGATTTCCTCCAATGACTAATGATTTCTAAAAGTGTATTTAAGAATAAAGAAGGTGGGTCTTCCCCCCACTTCCTTCCTTTCCTCTGAAGCTGAACACAGCTGGCTCTGGCTCTTTCTTCTGCGTCTCCAGCATTCCAGCCGTGATAGTTGTGCTCTATCCTACAGCTTACCCTGAGAGCTGCACTGTTGCTGCTCCTCAGGAGCTTTTCAGGAGTTTCAAAGAAATTTTCTGCATTTTAGTTCCTGCTATTTTTATCACTGATGATTGTGGAAAGGCTAACAGGCTACCCATGGCAGTAGTTGGGTTTGGTTTGTGGAGTTTTTTTTTGGTGAAATCTATGGGGTTTTAGCCACCAAAAAATGCTGCCTGTGTGCCTTCCTCTTCTTTTTTGCCTCACGTCCTATATGTGATATCTTTTATGTCAAATGCAGCTGAGCGCATGGTGTTTTATTTGGAATCTGTTCTGAGGAAGAATTTACTTTTAATTGCTCTAGTGAACAAAATGATGAGGCATTCATTCAACAAGCAGAATATAAAACAGGCATATTTCAACTCAAACCATTCCTCTTCAAGTCTAATGTCAAAGTCGAAAGAGTAGGTTCTTCTACAGCAACCCATGTTTGGTTTTGCAGTCATAAATACCATAAACACCATTGCTTTGGAACTTTTTCAATTCTCCAACTCCATAAAAATGATGAGAGGAGACAAGAGAAGAATTTTCCATTTAAACTGCTGCTATTGGTAAGACAAATATGCATTGCAATGTTCCTGGGTTATCTTACCAGTAATGTTTCTCCTTGACACATTACAAACCTCCAAAATCTTTTAACTATGTTCAAATAGGTGTGAAAGTGTCTCTGGATTTGCTTAGTTCTGTTGAAAATTATAAACCTGGTGAAGAAAGTCGGTAGGGCAAAATAATGTCTGCTTCAGGTTTTATGGAATATTATGGATAATAGTATCTGGCTATAATTTTAGAATTGAACTTATTACACCATTTTTTAGTTCAGTTAGCTAAACTGATTATTTCTTTAAAACATGACGACAGTTTTTCAAAATCCTGATCAATCCAGATGGGTTAACTTTGTGTAAAATTTGTCTTCAGAATCTTTTAGAATGTTTCATTAGTTTTTCCATCAAACTAAGTAATACTGGTTTACCATTACACAGTGTAGTTTAAAACAATCCTTTTGTTAAGGGGTATGTTTAGGAATTACTAGAGAGGATTTTTATTTTAAGAAGCTGCAGTTGTTTAACCTGCTTTCCTGTGGTCAGCCCTCCAAAGTCAAAGAGGTGAAAAGAAAAGCCTGGGGATAGTGAATTTTTCTTCTCCCTTTAAAAATGTTTTAATTTTTTAGGTAAGATTTTGATACCTGTCAAAAACCTTCTGGGCAGCGAACATGCTAATTTTTTTTTTTTCTGTCTATATCCACTTTACTCCACTCTCAACTGACTTCTTAAAAATCAACATGTCTAAAAAAGCTGGGAAAGCACATATTTAAGGATGGGCTGGTGACCCAAAATCACCTGCTGTGCTTTGTTCTTCACTGGGATTACAGGAAGCTGCTGTTTAATTAGGATGCTGGCTACACAGTGCATCATAAATTAAGCTAATACGTTCCAACAATGGTTTAAATCTCATGGAGTTTGAGGTTCTGCAAGCCTTGCAGACTGTTTTTCAGATCTGAGAATTCATTAAAGTAGGCTTTAAGCTTATGTTGGTTATTTTTTTTTGGTTGGTTTGTTTGTTTATTTCTAGTTTTGTTGTTTGTGGTGTTGTTTGTTTGTTTTCCTACAATTCTTGTTAGAATTAAAAAAACAGGGTGAGGATTTATGTGCAGAAGGTGAGAATGACTTGCATGAATCTCTACAGGAGATACCATGCTGCTCCAAATGAGCCTTAGACAAATTGTTGGGAACTCTATTTCCAGGCTGGTGCCACCTCTACTCCCAGCACATCCTGCCTGCCCTGCCCTGATGCTCCTGTGATCCTGTCACATCCTGAAAGTACAGGGAATTTGTTATGAAAAGCAGCTTGATTTAAGCAGTGCTGCCTAAATTAGGGTGACGTTAAGTCTATTTTTTTCCCAGCATAGTATGAATCCATCCATTCTTCCTTACCTATTAATTTATTTGTATAATGACTAAAAACATGTGTTTCCAGATGGTGAGCAGACTCACATATTTCTAACAAATATATTTACAGAAGTATTTCTGGTAATAATATTTTGTCTTATCACACCTCAGAGAGGTGGCATTCTAGTTAACTGTTAGACTTGTTCTTAGTAAGAGACTTCATAGATGAAGGATCTGGGCCACTTCTCCTCAGTAAACCCTCACTAGATGGATGCACAGTTAGATTATTTAAGGGACATGAGTTGAGCTGTCTGTCAGCCCATGCAAAGCAGTTTACAAGCATAAAACTTGTCTGCATAGTTTCCCAGAGGGAAAAATCTTTCTGTGCTTTTCCTCCACCACCTTTAAGCACTGAGGTCTATGCTTTTTATGCTTTTGAGTGTTTTAACATTCCTTTGTTACTAATCTATCAGCAAGTGGGCTGTAACTTCTGGTAGGTGATGTACCTTACCTAGCACTTACTCAGAGAACTGATTTTATTTTCCTTTATTAATTTTTCTTTGAATTCTGATATTAATTGCCTTTTGTGTGTATCATGCTCCTGTGACAATAACAAAGTTATTTCACAGCTGGAGGAAACATGAGGTGTAGTCACCAGGCTGCTTCTCTGTGAGAACACTTTGGGAAAATCTCAATTTCTGCCTTAGCTTTGAATCCTGAAATAGACTCCATTTCTTGGTTTGCCCCATGACAAGGAAGAAAACTTTTAGTTACAGATGCCTTTTTTTGGTTTGGGTTTTTTTTTTTTCATGTTGTAGTCATGCAAAAATGTAAAATCATAAGTCAGGAGGCAAGGGTTGAGGTTTTTGAGTTAGGTATAAATTCACTTTTTCATGCATTCTACTCTTGCACAAAAATGTTTGAATATGAAACTATGTAGTTCTGTCAGTATTCTTTGAAAGTGTGTTTTGACCTGTATCTTACCTTGGATACCTTGGAAACTAAGGTATTAGGGCCTGTCATGGTATCAGAATGGAAGGAATGTAATTCAGTGGTCTCAGAAAGGCAGCTTAAAGTAACAGATATAAAAATAAAATTATCCTAACAATGATGCTCAGGTGTTAAAGCGCAAATAATACTGTGGAAAACTGACTAATGGAGCAAATGCTTCAGAACATTTTCTTAGCTGTGTCATATTGGCAGTGAGGGAAGGGAACCAAAGGCGAAGAGAGATGGGACATCATTGGCTTCAGCAGTGACCTTGTGGCCGAATTTCTGAATGCTCTTGTGCATGTTCTGTGTTATCAAAGGATTTAGTCTGAAGCCAGCTGCCTATTTGCTTTTCTAAATAAAATTTTTTTCTTTGGTTTGATAGTATCTGATGAAAATGCATGGACCTGAGAAAACATATTCCATTTCATGATCAAGAGTCAAATGAATGCGTAAAGAAAATTATTTCTGTCTAAGTGTTGATAGGGAAAAAAAAAAACATTGGGAACTCTTCAACACTGAGGAATTTGAGAAATTATTTTCCTTTCTTAAATCAGTAACTGCAGAAATTACTCATAAGCATCAGAAATGTTGATTCACAGGAGTTATATTTTTCCACCTTTCATTTTCTTCCGAAGTCCACACAGAATAACTGCCTGTTATGGTTGTAAATCAAATCAAAACTGAAATAAATTTGAGTGCAAGCTACTTGTTTTGTAAGTAGTTGTTATTACATTTAAACAGGCAAAATATCCCAGATAAAGAAAAGTCCAGACTGTTCTTAAGGCTGACGTTGTCAGCATAGTAAGGAACCTCTGAACTTTAAGCAGCAGTAAAATAATATTCAGCATTACAACTTCTAAGTTTTCTTGTTTAGAGAAAGCAAAGAGAAACTACAAGCATGGAAAAAATTCTGTAGATATTTTGTTGGAGATAGAGAATCGTAGTATCATGTTTCCTAATTTTGAATTCTTCTAAAATAAATTAATTTTTAAAAAATAATTGTAGGAATACACTGCATGCATGACATATCTTTCTTTACCCTGTTGCTTTTGAGGACATGATAAATAATGGGAACGAACCACAATTGTAAACCTCATGTCTCAGAGCACCATCTCCAGGTAAATGTAATAATTTCCCTCCATCTGAATAGCTGCAGAGTGTTTAATGGGAATTGGTCTTTAAGGATGCATTTGCCATCAACTTCCAATTTGAAGTGTTCTTAAGTCTGAAAAAGCAAGCAGTTTGCAAATTGATTTAGATGAGCCACCTCTAAGTCAATAGTTAGGAAATATTTATTTGCTAGTTTTGGCAGGTTAGCTTTACATGCAATTTCATTTCCTGTTCCGTCCTGTGGTGTTCCATCAGTCTGCTTCACTGGTTCAACTGGTCCTGAAGCATTCAGAAGCCTGGTTTAACCTGGAGATTGGTTTTGCTATTCCTTGTTATATTAATTTCAGGTTGTATCCTGTTACCCTAAACACCTTAAATTTGTATTTTATTTTTTTATACTATATTGCAATATAGGTTCACTTCCCACCCTTCTGCCTTCTGTGACATAATCACAAATACATTTAAGATTCTGGTTTAAAACATAACTATCTCCTTCAGACAGCTTGACTGTAGGATAAAAACAGTTTACTGAGCCTTATTTATTTCATTAATGTGTGCTGTTTCTCAACTAATGAAGTGAGTTAGAAAGAAATATTTTTTATTTAAGATAAGGTGGTTGCTAAGATCAACATAGACACTGGCATTAGCTCAAATTAGGTTCCAAACAAAGAAGTCCTCATCTGTCGAAAGCATGTTTCTGCCTGCAGCATTCACTCCTGCAAGAGGGCACACAGAGACAAGTGTCTCATTTTTTAGAGAAGGCTGATAATATTATGATCACTGATAATGTTTCTTGTTAGGTGAGATTAAATCAGATCTTTGGCTTTGGGGTAAACTGAGTTTGAAATTCAATCCTGATAAGCAGAGAGCTTTGCTGTGAGGCTGTGTGGGACTGACTGGGGGATGTTCAGAAGTAGAAGATTTTTCCCTGGTGTTGTTGCTTGCATTTGAAACTATTTATAATACCACTTGTATCTCTGCCTTCAATCTGTGACATGAATTAATCATTAGTGACCTATACATTTTACTCCAGCATACACTATTGTGGATATACCAGTTAAAAATTTCAAGTGGATTTTTCCATTTCCCCTCTTCTGTGGTTTTTTTTAGGCCAACAAAAAATCTTGAGATTTTTTCACTGTAGAGACTTCAGCATTTTATTTAATCAGGATAAAAATGAGACTTCAAAGTATCTATGGGAATTTGAGGGGGAAGAGGAGGAGACAGAGGTTTGGGCTGGCTCAGGAACCTACCCTGAATTAATTTTCATTATTTGGCTTCCCCACAGTTCATGGCTACATCTGATAATGTTTTGATTAAGAATTCTACATGGAAACCATTCAAAAAGTTTCCAAAATATGGTCTGTTTATTTTAAAAGTTCTGATTTCAAATAACAAGCATTTTGAACCTTTTTCTTGAAGAATTTTGCCAAGAAAATTGAAAATGTTATTCCTCTCAGGTTTAGTGCCTTATACAATAAAACATTCACACTTCTTTCTCTCTCCACCACCCACTTATGTGGTGACAGAACTACATCAATAACTTGCTTCAAATCATGACAAGTCTATATCTGAATACTGAATAGTGCTTTTCAGACAAAATTATTTCAGGTGTATCATTTAATTATGCATTTGGGCCTCTCAAAGTGATTATTGACCATGTTTTATGATTGATAGTTGCTGCTTTGGGCTTTGTTGATTAGCTGTGATGGGTTGAAGTCACGGGAGAAGTTCTGTTTGTTCCCTGATCAGATGCTGCTCAGGTACTTCTGACATGAATACTGACTCATGGGTCTTGGAAATTAGCTTCCACAGGTTTGCACAGCAGGCACAGCTTTATCACAGGGGCCAAAGGAGCTGATTTCTTGCATTATTGCATCAGAGAGGCAGGAATTCTCAAGGCTTTGTGATTCATTTTGCTGCTGCTTCTTCTCTTCGTCAGAAAAGCATCATTGCTCAAATGCTGTCAGGAAGTGAACAGACTGGTGTTGGGATATGATGGCACAGTGAAAACAGTGAAATTTTAATTAACAGCAAGGGTTGTACCAGCTTGACTGATATGTATGAATGTGAGGCACATTTCTTGTGTTTCCACCACATGGACCTGCACTGAATTTTCAGGTGTAGTTAAATAGGCTGACTTGGATATGTAATGCACCATAGACTCTGAGCTCTGACTGCCTGAGAGAGGCTGATCCTTGAATCCCCTCTCTCTACAGAAGTGATCAATGTGGGCAGTGTCTTGTCCCATCCCAGAACAGGTGACAGAAGAGCCAGAGCTGCCAAGTTTTTCAAGCATTTCTTGTCTCTTATTCTTTTAAAATATTTTTGAGACAGTGTTTGTATTCTTTGAAAGCATAGGCAAAATAAGGTTTAGGGGTTTTGTGGTTTTTTTTTTTTTAATATAAGTTCTGATCTCTATTGATTCAAGCAGTTCACCATCATGTCTGGCTGGTCCATTTCTCTTGCTGAGGTTCATCTGAAGCATCTTAAAATCACCAGATTCAAAAAATAAAATAATCACCAATGGGGTTTATTTAATCTGTAGAAATCTTTGCCCCAGGATGTTTTTGGAGCTGGGATTTCACATGGATTTAAGGAGAGAGTGCGCAAATTCATAACACAGAAATCCTCTAATATCAATGAAAGTGCCTCACCACAAATTGTTGGAGGAGTATTTTAATGAAATAATGATACATACCTTTCCCCTTCATTAAGTCTTTTAGGATCCACTTTTGCCTACAGTCAAAGCAAGTTATTGGGATAAAATGGTCTTTGTTTGACACACTAGAGCTGCTCTTGTAATCTCTCAAGACTTCAGCCTCTTTCTTTTGTAGGTTATATTAAAAATAGTGTGGTCTTATAACCAGAAACTTTACTTTGGGGGGGAAAAAATGTAGGGTTCCATTCTCTAAGCATGCCTATATTGATTTTGTTTGTGTGCTTTTTTTGTTTCAGCTTACTCCATAGTAATCACATTTTAATTTATTCCTGTCATTTCCCCAAAATGACCATTTTCAGTTGTGTCCAAATGCCTATAGATCACACATATATTTTGCTACTCTCCATCAGTTTTCCCCAGCATAATAAATACAAGATAGCCTTTGTAATATTGTTTTCTTTTAGTGATGAAATAGAAAAAGTCTGAAACTGATTTGGGATTTTTTTATTTCTAATGGGGTGAGCTACACTGCTTTGTAGGGGTTGGCCCACAAAAACTGATAAAAATAAGTGTATAAATTTCCACTCAGTTCACATCTCTTGAGTACCTTTTCAGTGTTGGCTCATGCAGGAAAAACAGAATGAATTATGCATAGATGTTAAAGATGTCTATGAGTCTGTCATGACCTATGCATATGTTTAGCTAGGCCTTTTGCTTTTAAAGGCTTTCTGGTGGGCATTACCCAGAAATCTAAATATAAAAGCAAATTAAAAAGGTTGTTCTCTTCCCCTACAAACCCAGTTTGCTGAACAGAAACATTCCTATCAAGGAAGTCAGTGTGTAATGTCTAAACGGCAGCTTAATGATAATAAAAATGGACTTTTAAAGCAGGGGATTTTCAGCTAAACCACAGTATTTCCACTTAGTTTTATTGCCAACATTTAGCCCCTTTCAGTGATGCCCTTCACCTGCCCTCCTTCTGTCTTTGTGCTGGAAAGCTCTGCAGTGTGGGTGCTTTGTTCCCTCTCTCCCCCAGGTCTGGCCCTCAGCATCACTCTTCTGTGGCTGAGGTGTCTGCCTTTAGCTCTGGCAAACTTAAAAATAAGCTTTTTTTGCTGAGGGCTGTGGAGGTTTGGTTAAATTACAGGAGTCCCCTCTGAAAATTTGCAGCCAAATTGACAGGGGAGAAAACGCGCTGTGGTTTGGCTCGCTGCTGCCTGCCTGATGCTCTGGGGTGAAAATGGATTTTATTCCAAGTGTCTGTGGAACAGAAAGTCACCCCAACAAGGGAAAGGCCTCAAGGGAGATGGGGGGTGATGTCTGCCTCATGGGCTGTCTGGTTGTGGTGGGGTTTTGGCAGGTTGGTGTGGGCTCTTCTCATCCTAAACATCAACTACTCACCCTCTTAGCGCAATTTCTCAGAAAAATCCTTCTCAATCCTGTGCTCAGACAGGAATTTACATCAGCTGAGGGCAGTCACTGCTTGGCAGTTTGTTTTGTTACGTGTTTTCAAATTATTCCACCCTTTCAGTTGTTTTGCCCTCCTCACAGACCTCAGCAATCCTTTCAGTGTGACCTATACCCTGCTGTATTTTCTTTGAGTTAGCTGCAGTGCTGTAAAGCTTTATCCCATCAATAGTTTTGATTTGTATCAATGCTTTGATTTGCTATATCATTGCCTATATGCTTAATGAGTTGTAATTTAGATATTGTAAATAGTCTTTGAAAACAGCCATTTAGTTTTGGTGTTTACCTTTAGCATGAACAATTGGGGGCTTTATGTCAGAAGTTAAACTCATAAAGTTTGGCTTAATAAGGCCAGACTTATATGGTCTTTCTCTTTCCTGGGAAGTGCACAGTATAACTTCTATGCAGAGAATAGCAGAATCTGTTTCAACTTTAACTCATGCTGGAAATTTTATCCAAAAATGATAAAAAATTGCTTCATTTCAAGCAAAGCAACTGCCATTTGAAGGGAAAGTGTTGCACTGAACACTGTATATGAAATAATTTATTTCTTTCACCCCACATGGTCATGTAAAACCCAACTTTGAATAAGTGGCAACTACATGACCCAGAACCAAATTAGACATTTTTTTGATTGAAGACAAATGAGCCTTGCTTCTTCATATTATTATAGTATGTTTTCAAAATATTATAAATTTTTTGTTGTTGTTTTGACCTTTCTTGGGAACTTTGCATGGAGCTTAGTTTAACTTTTCTGTTATAGCTACTCAAGCAAAGTAAAGGTGAATTAAAAACCAAGTCTGACATTCTAAATCTACATTTTGGCATCAAAAGGATTTTATTTATTGCATTCAATAGAACATCATACATTGGACTTTCTGAAAAATCTAGGTTTTTTTTTCTTCAGATGTCAGAAAACAAAGTGAGACAGTGACACCAAACGTCACAAATTTGTGTTTTTCTTCAGTATAGTCTCCTACACAAAAAATGATCGTACAAAACAGAAGGGTAATGAAAAGTAATTTACTGTATTGTCCAAGTTGCCCTTCTCTGAGGAATTCAAACATTCTCCAACTTTCCCCATCTATTTATATGATGCTATTTTAATTGCATGTCAGTGGCTTGCAAAAGGGTGGGTGACGAATTGCACCCACAGGAATGTTTGGCACATAATTTTTTTGGACTTTCAATTTGATGCAGCTCACTTGAGGCAATAAACATGACATCTCTAGAAAAGGAGTGTATTACAGTCAACTTGGTGTCACGATTATTAATCCCCAATCAATCCTGGGACTTTGTGACTAACTAAATTTAAAAAAATAAATTAAAAAAATAAAATACAAGCCTTTGGTCTCCCCACTTGTTTCCCACACAGGCCAAATATTAAAGCAGTACAGTGCATTTTCAGGTGGTAAACAATCTGGCCAAAGATATTGCAGGTATAATTATGGCTGCTTGATCTTTCATGAGAATGCAACAATAAAAGAGAATATTTACTTGAGAAATGCTCTTAAGCAAGGGAGAGTGAAACATTGTTACTGAGCTGGTAGGAATGATTATCCTGAAAACAGAGTAGTTGAATAGTTACAGTAAAGGATAAGGAATTCAGGATTTTTTTGAGTCTGTCCTCCTGATTTATTATATTTTCAAATACACAAAATTTGGCCATGGTTGTCATTTTATATCTGTGTGTTTATATCTTATTAGTTTTTTGGATTTTTTTAAAATGAATATCTGTAATTTTAGGCCTTTAAAAACTTATTTTCTGCTATTTTCTTCTTATTTTCTAATGTTCATTTTTTTCATGGAAAAAATGTAGGAAAAAACATTGTGGTCATCTATCACTTCTAATTTCATCTCTTGAATAACTAAAAACAAGGAAAAGTTGATAGTGATTATGGCTGAGTTAAAAAACAAAGATAATCTATTTTCCTCCTAGCTGCTCCATACATTTCAACATTTTAAAGGGTGCCCATGAAGATAAAATATCACTGAGACTGCTGATTCCAGGCCTCTGCTATTTTGTATAAACAGCCAGATGTTTGGTCATTCACTGTTCTGTATCTGACTCCTTTTGATGGCTGATCTTCATTTATACAGCTGTCCTTAGAGGGAACTTTCACTTCTGACCTGAGTGAAGCCCACATCAGTCAATGATCTCGTGGTTTTTAGGCAGAAACCTTGGATTGAGCATTTCTTAGGCTGCACTCCAGCTCTGACTCTGCTGATAAGATTATGAACCTGCCCATTTCTAAGTGCCAATGCACAGCTCAGTGCAGCAACCCCAGCATTTTCCCTGACAAGGCAAAACAACTGGGATTTATAATAATTTACCCACAAGTGACCCACAGCAGTCAGCTTTGGAGTACAGCAAAAATTAAATAAATCAAACTCTGCTTCCTGCTGAGGGTGGGCCAAATGACTCCTTGTTTTGTCTTCATGAAGAGTGATCTGGGGAAAGGTAATTGACCATTCTGATTCAATTATTAGATATCTGGTCAACCTTCAGTCTGATAAATCTAAAACAGCTAGGGTTGTTATTATACAGAAATATGCTGAAATGAAAATCTTTCAGTTAGAACACAAGGGTACTGTACTGACCCATGACTTAATTCTTACTTGTCCAAAAAATTAGTTTTGATTATGCACTAAAAACTTTGTGCTGAGCACACCTGGAGACAAAACAGAATGGACAATCCCTGCCTTGCACTGAATATCTGGGATGGGCAGAAAGTGCATAATAGATGGAAAAACATATTTAAAGAAGAGGATTTTTTACATTTTATGGCTTTTCTGTTGCTGACGCTCAGGCCCGAACTTCAGAGAAACCAAAACTTTAGAAAGATTTGCAGAAAGACACCAATTTCCCAGGTTGTGCCACACCACAGCTGCAGGAATAGAATAGAGGCAAAAAACGGGGGTTTGGGCAAAACAGGCAAAAAACTTTGGCCAGCATGGTCCTTACAGTTCCTGCCCTGCCAAAATGTGAGATGCAAGCCTGATATGGGGGTTTCAAACCATTTCAGGTGTAATTGCCTGCTGAGGGAGCCCTGGTTTTGCACACTGATTGTGTTGTAGTGGAATTTTTTTCCACAGTCATACAACTTTGTGCTTTGGGTAACAAAAAGTATCCAGGTTGGGATCTACAAATGGTGAAAAATATTTCTCGTTTTTATATCTTGTCTGCAACAGAAATGCTCTTTAAGAGAGATCTGCTGTTTCTTCAGGGTTATGCTGTTTGTTTAATGCTGTTGACTTGCAGCCATGTTATTGACAATAAGCAAATTACATTTCAAAATGAGGATTTGCCAGAAGATATTTTATAGCTCTTTAAAGCAGCACTGTCAGGAAGGATGATCTGGAGAAGAAAATTGTCTTTCTCTGCCTTCAGTGGTGGGAGTTTCTGAGGACTGAGCTGTTTAGTGTGAGGAGACAAAGCAGGATGAAGAAACTGAGCTGTCATTTCCCACTACTGCAATGGAAGGGATGACCTGAGTCCTCCTACAAAGATAACTGGTTTCACTCTTACCTTTGGCAAGGTTGCTGACTGAAAGTCAAACTTGATTTTTAGGTGAGGAGCCAATACAATGCAGGGGCATGAACTCTGGAATTGAATGCACAAGACAAGTAAGACTGAAGGGGAGAGAGGGAAGGAAGGAGAAAGCCAAAATCCCTCTTACCCACTCATGTCTCCCACCTTTATTGCTGGTTTCTTCTCTTTTCTTTGTTAAGTAGGTATCATTGCAAATAGAAAACCAACAACAACAGCAAAATACTTCCCTCCAAGACCCAAACCAAATCCAAAACCTCTCCAAACAAACAAAAAATCACGCTTTCCCTCTCCACAGTGTGGCTTTGGTGCTGCCACTCTGGCAGATTCTCAGGTGAAGGGGCACTACTTCAGTGATTCTTAATAGTTCAGATGGTCCTTTGTTTATTGCTTTGGGAAATGAAAAATAGGCCCTGACTTCTCTCTAACTGCTGCCGGATATTAAGCTGTCAGCCTCCCAGTGTTCATTCAGCACACGTTTCAGTGAGGCACAGAATGTCACAGCCAAGTGACGATCGATCCATGAGACCACAACTGTCTTGACCAGGAAGCACCTTCAGAGCTGTAAATGAGGAGGGTCTTAATCTGACATTCCTCACATTGATTTTATAGGTTTATTGCCTCCTGTGGGGGCACTTCTCATTAATATTGTGAGATCAGAATCATGGCAGACACTTCTGTTTAGAGGGTAATGACACCATTTTGGCAACCCTTTCTTTTTTTTGTGTGTCTGTTGTTGTTGGTTTGTTTTGTTTGTTTGTTTTGTGTTTTGTTTTGTTTTTTTAACTAGGAAATTAGCACTTCTATATTCCCTAATCCCCTTTAGCTTTAACTCAGTCCTCATAGGTAAATCTACTTTATGGTTTAGGGCAAAGATTCACATAGCAACTGGCTCTGATATGCCATATACCTTTATTGATTAAATCACTGGTCTCATCCATGTACTTGCTCAGATTTTCCTCATGAGCCTAGGATTTAAATTTGTGCCAGAATAGTCTTCTGATTATACCTGGCACCTGACCAAAAACTAGTCCCACATAGAGGGACAGGCAGGAATGCAACCTTGAGAGATGGTTCCTGTTCTAAAGGGTTCATGTCCTGACTCTGACTTGTCCATGGGTATAGGTGTAAATCGAGGGAGAAAGGGATCCAGTGGTGGATTCTGTGGGCGCAGGGCCTGGGAAGTGTGTGATTTAGGATAGTGTTTGACCGTTTGAACTGGGGAGGAAAAGAGGAGGATAAAACACTGTAGCTCTTCATGAGGGAAGAAGCTGTGGGAGTCAAATCTTACCTGACCACGTGTATTTCCCTGGGAAAAAAACTTCAGAGATAAACAGGGCCATTTTTTATGACTGGCTATATGGGATGCTATCTTGATCTTGCCAGCCCTCTGCATGCCCTGCATTGGGAGTTCCACACAATGCTCAATTTTCTTTCACAATGCAAATGCAGCCAAAGAAAAGCAGAAGTATTAATCTTGCCCTGTACAGGTCTTAAAACAATTTTTCCCTCCCTATGTGAATCCTTTATTTTATTGTTTTATCCCATAAAGGCTTTTACTTAAAAGCAGAAAAGGGGTTTATCATCTCCCCTCTCTCTAACACCCATATATTGGGTTTTTTTCCTGTTAACTGTTAAAAGAAATCCATTCTTTATGTATCGGCTTGTAAATTGATGACAGAAATGTCTTTGAAAACAATATTCAGGAGATATTAATTTCTGCTAAATATTCTAACTAATCCTGCAAACAGGGAGATTTTTTTTTCTGTCGTTAGAAAACATCTCTCTAATCTTCAGAAGGATCAAAATAATTGTCATCTAAATACTTTCCTAACTTAATTATGTTCTTTGTGGGGGGTGGGATTGTTTTTTTTTAATTTCAGTTTTATTCTACTCAACAATGTCTTTAAATTCTATGAGCAATAAATTGAGTTATAAGAACTGTAGCCTTCAGCTAGTATGTGAATGATGCTATCAGATTGGAGTGAACTGCTGATTTCATTGTCTAGATAAATGTTTGGCTGGTGTTGGTACCTAATAGGAAGGATAGTACACAAAATGCTGTCTTCTTAGTCCCTGTGAATACATTTGTGTCTGCTAAGACAAACAGGTCACAAAATTGATGCAATTCTATTGTTTTAATACAAGACAATCACTTATTTTATAATTGATGCCATAAAAAGCAGATATATCTGAAAACCCAGGGGATTTGGGGATTTGTGACTGGAATATTTGTGATTAACAAGGGGTGCTAATTTATTTATGGCAAAGTGGCTTGATTAATTTGACAAGAAATTAAAAATGTAGCCTCTGGATTCCTTTTTGTAGTGTGGGGTTTTTTCTTGGTAGTGGTTTTTTGGTGTTTTTGGTTCGTTGTTTTTTTTTGAGAATGATCGAGTGTTATATATATTTATAAAAGTAACCTCTGTGGAGTCTGAGGAAAACAGACTGCTCTGATGGTCTGCTCATTCACTTCCACAGAATGTCTTTAACTCTACAGTAACTTGAAGAGAGGACTGTGGAACTTAGCATTGATTAAGCATTATTGGAAGTCTGCCATGACTGTGAAGGAGCCAGAATTTCACACACCAAGTTTGACAAAAGTTATAAACCACTCAAACATTGCCCTGAGGCAAAAAGGTCTCTGCTCAGTGATGAAAATCTTCATTCACACAATGAAGGTGGCAGCTTTCAGCTTCCAGTCCTTCCAGAACTTCAGCTTCAGCAAAATTCAATTACCTGATGAGTCTCCAGCCTTAGTCTCCAGCTGAATACAGTTTTTGATTAAATTGTGAGTGTAAGGTATATCTGCTATGCATGAATGAGAGATTAGGTGGTCCAGAGGGTTAATTGTGTAAAGGTTGTTGTTTGAGGTGACTAGACTGCCAGGTCATGGAGACTGTCTGGCATGTGATCAAAAGTTTTGTGACTACCCTGACAGCACATTTTACTGCAGCATCCTGTTGGATGGTAAAGCTCAGATGCAATTAGGCTGGTTTGTAAGACCAGGGATGTGTGTATTTGGAATAACATCCCCTTAGTTGTGAAGTTAATAACCTTTTGTAAAGTCAGGGTAAGACTAAATAATTATTACTTGCTGTGCTTTCAGATAACTATGTGATCATGTATTCATGGGGACATTGCTCAGAGCAACACTGCACTTTGATCTGGGACAGCTGGCTGAGCTAACTCAGAAATCAGCTATGAATTTGAGTCTTATCCACCTACAGAATAACCAAGACCTCTGGCTGAATTTAGTCAGCTTTTCTTTATTTAGTTGCAATTTCTTGCAGGCTTGCAGTTGGACTATTACATACAAGTGAAGAATGTTTCTGATTTCCCCCTGCCTATTACTATAGTGAAAGTTAAAAGCAGAGGTTATGGTCACTCACTGAATGGTAGTTGTAAGAGTAAGGAATTCTCAGATATACCCTGCATTTCAAACCATGGCTGTTTGAAGACTTGGTCATTTCTATAGCTGTGTGAGGGAAAAACACTTTGTCCCCCACCATCCTCTGTAGCTCTCACACAATGTTTTCAACTTCAGTCATTTTCAGTAAGAGTGAAGTCTTAACAGGCTGGAAATTGCTTTTATGTGGAAAGACTCCTGGCTGCCTGAAAAGTGCCTGTTTGCTGTAAAGGGACTTGGACTTGAAGTTGGTGTTTCCAAGTTTCCAGGCAAACCCAGCAAAGCTCCACAGGGAACTCATCTGTGTGTTGAAGCAGTACCAGGATCTGAGTTTCAAACACCCCTCTTCCAAAGGCTTCTGCTGCTCAGGTCTCTGTAAACAACAGGAAAAGGGCTCTGCTCTCCCTGTGGCCCAGAGCCAAACTGGTTAGAGGGCAGTGGAGCAGAGAGTGTGATGCACCCCACACAGGGTCCCACTGGGCCCTGAGCTTTAACTTTGGATTTGGCAGATGGTGCCTGGTGGTTGTTTTATGGTGCACTGCTCTCCTGTGGGACTGTTTGCTGCCATTAATATGCAGCGAAGAAGACTCCTTGTTTTCTTCTTCATGCCATTTTCTGCAGCATTTTTTGTTATCCAGACAGCTGGGAAGCAACTTGCAGGGCTTTGTGGATAGTGGGGAAGGATGAGCAGTTAGCAGTGGTCAGAGGAATGAAGAAATCTGGTACTGGCCATGCTGAACAAAGCAGAAATTACAGATCTTGGCAGATTAGGTGGGAAGCTCAGGATGAAGCAAAGCCTATAGGTAGAAAGAAATGCTGACACAAAAAATTTGTGCCCTCCACTCTCCCCTCATTTTCTTGTATAGTGATACTTGGAAAATTTCTTGAATTATGTTTGCAGCTCTTCTGGAAGAATCAGCATTTCTTTGGTTCAACCAGGTTAAGTCAGCTCAGTGAAGTAAAGAGCCTTGCTCAGTTGTCTGCTGTTTACATTTAAAAAGCTGTGCTTATTCAGAATTAGGGGTACTGACAAAAATGGGTATGGAAAAGGCTGTGCCTTGCACATAACAAACTTATCAATGAGTCAAGGCCTTGTGCCATCATTTCAGTTGGGTACATTTTTATAGCCAAAGTCTTTAACAGAGATTATATATCCTCAGTTTGTGTGTGTAACTTGTGAGTGAGAGGCACAGTTGTGCTTCTAGAATGACTTGAAAATTACTTGTAAATTACTTGAAAACCTGGCTGAGAGGGCAGTTATGGATTAAGAGTGCAACATTTGTGTAGGACTGTGGTTTGTTTGTCTTAGAAATTTAGTTTCAGGTATCTTGTAATAGTACCACTCCTACTAACCCACACAGGGAAGGTCAGTTAATTTCCAAGTATTTTATTTCTTCCTGTTTGCTTTCCTGGAACTTTTAGCTGAGTCTGTCATCAGGCTGAATATGTGAGCCAGACTCTTGCATGAGATCATGTGTTGGTGTTATAATTTTCTTTATATATATGTATATATATATGTGTGTGTGTGTATGAAAGACAGCTTGGAAATCTTACAGTTTCTCTTAATAGAGCTGTTCCTCCCAAAATCATTCTGATTAAAGCTAGAAAACTCATGCTTGCTGAAAGATTAAGAAAAGGTTATAGTGAAGAAGTCCTTTCATGTGTACAATCTCTAGATTTTCTCCTATCTTAAGGGGGAATGAAAAAAAAAAATCAACATTCCACGGCCAGTATATCCTTGTTTGGAGTTGAGAAATTGAGAGAGACTTTCTCAACTCTGAACTGAGCAGGATAATTTGTCTGTTTCTTTCTATAACATTTCCTACTCATTTTCTGCCTCTGACTAACCAGAAAGACTGGCTGTGATTGTGTGACCCTTAGATGTAATAAGACCACATTATCAAAGGCTTCCAAATAACAAAAATAAACTGACTCTAAGCCCTAGAATTAAGGCTTTCCTCTTCAAGAGGAATCCTAACCCTGGATATTGCTTGCAATATGTTATCTGGAGCACTGCAAGCACCACATCTGCAAGGAAAGGAAATCACCCTCCAGTCTCCTACAGCTCAGTGGGGTTGGCCAAGGGTCCCCCCAAAATTGGCACAAGCACATTTCTATGTACCATAGGTATTGCTGTTAGCAGACTTTTGTTTAGAAGATGTTTTACTTAGAAGGTGTTGGTTAACCCAGAAGTAATCTCCCTATTTTTAAGCATCGTTTAAAATCTCTGGTGTCCATATAAAACCCACCCTTCCCTTTAAAGCTGGCAAATCACCTCAGCTTTCTGAAATAGTTTTTGAAGCTGTCCCAAACTCTGCTGTGCATTATCAAATCCATTTTAATTAAAGCTCAGTTTCAGCTGATAGCCTCAAGCCTTAAGCTCCACAACTCAATTCTTCTCTCAGCCGTTTTGAACAGGCTCGTGCTGAATTTGGAGCTTAATATAAATCTGCACAGAGATTTTTCTAAAGCTGTTCAGAGGGTGTTCCTTTGCAGTACCACTTACCTGGTACAATTTAGAAGTGGAAGGTGTTTCAGCCATATAAAAGCATGTGATTGCAACTTTGCTAAAAAATATACTTTGCTCTGATATACATAATGTCTTACCTACCCCATCAATATTGTAATTTTTCACAGAGGAAAACCACATAATAATCAGTGAATAGATGGGCTGAGTTAATATTTATTGTTAGTAATGGATGCAGTGATAATGGTTACCTAAGGCCTAGACATTACGTAAAATTTACAGTGAAAAAGCATATCTTTCCAGAAAACAAAACCTAAAAATCAAAGAAGCATAATCTGTCGCTTTCAAATTAGTGAAGAAGCAGTGGGATAACCATTTCCAGAAACACAAAGGAAAAGGTATGTGGGACAAGCCAGCCTGGATTTACCAGGGTTATGTGTTGCCTGACCAACCTCCTTTCCTTCTGCAAAGAGAGGAATGATGTGTTGACAAGGGGAGAACAATGTATTGTTTACTTGGCCTTTAGCAAGGCCTTTGGCAGGATTCCTCACATTATTCTTGTAGCCAAGTTGGTGAGATATGGACTGGATAAGTGGGTGAGGAAGTGGATGGAAACTGTGTGGACACTTCAAAAGTCATGATCAGTGACACAAACTGATGGCTGATTCCTGGTGTCAGCTCCCAGAGGTGATGCCGATGCTGTATGACATCTCCATTAACAACCTGAATGAGGTACTCACAGAAAATTCATGGTATGGATTGCTGGTAGGGGATACATTTGAAGTGCTGGAGAGGGCAGGGTGATGATATTCACAGGGAACTGGACATGCTGGAGAAAAGGGCTGCCCTGCAGGACACCAACACAGGCAAACTTCACTCTCTGTCTAAATAAGCACATGATCAGGATGGCAGCTGGTTAAACAACTTTACATCAGTTCTTTAGTTTGTGGAATGGAACAAGTTATGTCTTGGAAATAAATGTACCTGCATAGCCTATTTCTGCTGAGATTATTCACACACCAGTTACTGTGCTGCTTCATTCTGTAGAATGATTTTCAGAATGCCAGAACTGAAGAAAAAATTGGGTTTTCTTCTGCAAGTAGAAGAAATTATGAATTGATGAGAACCTTTTAAGCTGTTTTTGTAAAATACATTTAGGTACTAATTCTGCTAGGCAATTACCTTATGGGTCTCAATACCCTTATGTCCTTTTTTCTTTTGAGCAGTTTAAGAATGCTGAAATTCAATGTGTGTTGGCTAATTCTTATTAAATTCTCTTAGTAGCTGTGAGCTATTATGCCATTATGTAAAAAAAAATATACCTTAAACCTGTATTTGATGTAACATATCTTCCTCTGTCATAAACACTTGCATTCTCTCAATATTTTTACTATTTGTGTTTATTTTGTCAATTAATAGTTACTTTACTTAGAATGTGTGGAAATACTTTTAAGAAAAGCAGGTGAAATTATGCCAGATCACGTTCACATTTAGAAACATTTTGCCAATCCTACTGATCACCATGATTTGAAAGAGGTTCCTGGCCAGATTAATCCCCTGTAGAGCTTCTCTGTGTCAGAGGAATTGCAGAAGGAAGGGGTTACTCTATAAATTTTATTTTGCTGTTGCATAAAGACCTGGCTGAGCCAGGCTTTCATTATTAGTGATTAAAAATTCTCTGTAAACCCAGGGGATTGCCAATCCGTAATGACACTGTGTAGCTTGAAGCTTGTCCCCTTGGCTCTGGCCAAATAAAAGCACCATGGCTCTTCTCCATGCATGGCACAGGTGGCTGTGGGTTCACTGTGCTCATTTTGTCAAGCAGAACTCTCAGTTCTGATGACTGATGGGGTCCATCTCTAGGTAATGGCAAAGGACAGGGCTTGAGGAGTGAATATTTCAGGGGTGTCTGTAAAAGCTGATGTAGTTTGCCCTGTCTGAAGTTGAATGGGAGATTTTAGTGCTTTGAGTTCTGTGGGACAGGTACAGGGGACCAGGGCACTGGAACTAATCCTTTCTGACAAGCTTATCTTTTCTGTTGTGTATGGAAAATATTTCACAAAAAAAAATACAGTCTGAAATTCCCATTTGATTACTTTTGATAGATTACACTTGGCAATATTCATCAATAAATGTTGCCCGGCTAGAAAAGCATCACATGCACTGAAACAAGCAGCACAAGCAAGTTTGAGTCTTTCAGCAATGATCTTGTGCTGTGTGGAAAACAACAGTTCCTCTCTGATCAACAAGACCATTGTCGATTATATTGGCAGAAGTGTTTTTGGCTTTTTTTTTCTTCCACCTTTTCTTTTTAACATTTGTCTCAATGAAAGTGCAGGTACTAAATGGAGAGGTGTGTGACCAGAGAGGAAACCACATACCCAGTGTGCTGCATCATCCTCAACTGCACTCAGTTACCAAGATAATTTTCATCTTTTGTTTTTTTTTTCCTCCAGCCTATCAGTAACAGCAGTTGCTAAAATTCAGTCAGCCTGCATACACCTGTGTTTCCCTCCATGAGCTCTATTCCACACTTGGTGAAGGCTGATATGCATCTCCAGGTACAGTCCCAGCAGTTTCCAGCTCTATTTTGTATATAAATATACAGTTTTTAAGCTATACATCCCTATATTTTTTCCCAGTCCCTTCTAGTCAAGTACTTATGATTTTTAACTTGCTTCCGACAGCAAGAGCAATTTGCAAACTATTTCAATTTCTTTTTCTTGCAACAAGACACCTTGGTTTGAAATGGTGCTGAAAGCAGAATTCTAAACAGAAGGACTAAAGAGGCCTTTTTGTCTCACAAAATCTTCTGTAAATATAAATTTGTTTTCATAAACAGAAATGTATTTCCTAGTCTGTTATACCTGATGGTTGTTCTTCAGCAATGAAAATATAAATACTTCAAAAAGTGAACCGCAGCAGGTGTCTTAGTTATTGAGGATTAAATGCATCTTTCACTGAGATTAAGGTTTCCCCCACATTTTCATATTTATTTTTCTGTTTCTCTTGTCAAATGCTCTTAAAAAATGAGCCAAGTCACTCCAAACCATGAGATATGAGTTAAACAAATAAACCAAATTTGCTATCTATTCCTCTCAGATTATCACAGTATTCCTAAACATTTGCCATTTTGATATTTGTGGAGAGTAATGAATTTATTCTTTTTTTTTGGTATTACCTAAAATCTTCTGTGTCTAATTTTTCTCTAGCTCAATAATAGCACTTAATTGTGTAGATTTGCAGCCCTTCAAAATATTTTCTCCCAATCTGCAGGGATGAAAGATGCTGAAAGAAGAGACTTTTTCCATGGAACATGAGGATGGAGAAATTATTGCTGTTTCGAGCTGGAATTCTCCTCTCACATGGAAGGTTCTGACAAAAGTTTGTGCTTTTCTCTCTTCCTTATTGACAAAACACTGCTCTTCAGCATTTTTATCCCTGCTTGTAAGATTTCCCCCCCCAAAACCTGTGGAGCATTGAAGGTTAAAAGTAGCATGTGCTGCATCAAGGAGGTCACTCTTGAGTACTGCTCAGCTGAACCCACCTAGAACTGTCTCCATTTCCTCTGAATTCATTGTTTTAAGGCCAAAAGTTTGAACAATTTTCACTGAGTTATCTGAACTGTGGAAGAAGCAAATAAGTCTATAGGTTTGCCAAGTGTGATTTATTTTCGTATTTGTGACGCTTAATGGTTTTTGTAAATTTCAATTTGTGTTAGAAAATTTATATCAGCTTCAATTTACATCAAATTTGCTAGTACATGGGTGTCTCTTTCTGGTTAAGGGAATTAATAATCTGAAATTACCAGACACTCATATTAATCAAATGCCTTATTACAAGTAGAATGACTCTTATTATCATACATGCAAGATAAAAGAAATGCTAATTGACTTGCTTTGGAGCAATTATTCAGGAGTTATCTAGACAATGACAGTATAGACACTATTCTAGCTTCTTTATCTTTCAAGAAATGATGTTCACAGAAGCTGCACTTCTTGTCTGGGATGGGGTAACACCAGTTAGTTTTGTGGTATAAATATTTCACTAATTTTAGTAACATCTATCTCTAACTGTGTACATTTGCATGCACACAAATTAGGCATATAATATAGTGAGCTGTGAGTTTCTATAACCTACAAACCCAATTTTTTTTCTCTAATATCTTCAATTAATATGAAATATTTTTAGTTAGGTTGTAAATCACAACATAATCTAATGTATTTTTCCTGTGTTCACCTTTGTTTGTGTGTTTCTAAGACAGTAGCACTTTTCTATAATAGTTCTCCTTTTTCATTAGCAATGGTAAACTACTGAAAAATAACAAATTGTAGTTCAAATTAGCCTGTTGTATATTTACTTCTCTACATTAATGCTGTCTATCCCACACACACTGTGATTCCTATTTGCTTGATTTAGTGGCTTTCAAATAACAAGGCCTGGTTTTTTTTTTGTAGCTAAGGATGCAACTTGCAAAGGTTTCCTCATCTCTTCTAAAAACAGAATAACCCAATTTTCCATAAAGGATACTGATAATGCAATATAGTAACCATTTTCTGTGTTAAAAATCAGCTATAAATGGAACCATTTGCAGTGGTTTGCTGCATGAAGTGGATAAGTCATAATGGAAGTTCTTTCAGTGTTGGTAGTTACAAAATGTGTGTATGGAAATTTTAGGTAAGAAATTCTATTTTTAATACTGAAGCAGAAGTTATTGGCACAAGAAACTCCTGTGTGATGTTTCTCTAGTTTATCACCAGATGTATCCACTGTCACAGTCCCCCTGAATAACTACTCCAGTATATGGTGGCCCCTTGGAGTTATGTAGAGTGTATTTACCTATTTTTCTTTTTCCCCCAAAAAAATTAATTCTTAATTTAGTTATTACTTCTTGTTAAGTTTGGGACTATCTTTCTTGTTAACAGGTTCTTAAACACTTGGAACTGCCTTACCAATCGTGCTTTGTCCCCACTCTCCAGCATCTCCTTTTTGGTAGAACAATTAAAATAAATTCTTTTAACCTCCCTGCTGAGGTCACATTTTCCAAACCTCTCAATCTTTTGGTTCCCTTCCAAATACAGTCAAATTTATCTTTGTCTCCCTTGGAGCCCCATTCCCCGTGCTCAATAAAGAAAATTCTCCAGGTGAGGACCTGCTTATTCTGATTGTCTGTCCAGAAGCTGAAATAAAATTTGTGCTGCATGCTGACAACATTTCAGTGTTATTGCATATTTTGCTTGGTCACTTGCAATTCCCCAGGGGTCTTTTGTTTGTTTTTGTTAGGTTTTTTTTTTTTTCGGTTGTGTCATTGATCTAAAATATTTTTAAATCTTTTTCCTAATTATTTTCTTCAACTCTCTCAAAACCAATGAGCTGCAGAACTCAGTTTGAAATGCACTAGTTTGACTGAAGTGCTGATAATATTTTTGTGCTATCTGTGCCACCATCTTAGGTGTACAGAAAACTTCCGTATGGCTTCAGAAGCTAAGATCTTTTGGGGTCTTTTTATTTCTTCTCTTTGTTCTTCCTTTGTCTTCCCACATTTCCTCTTTTTGGTCTCACTTAAGGATAGATGCTTCTATTTCAATTCCTTGAGTACTCACCATCTTCCATAGCTCCTCAGGATTTAAAAGTAATTTTTCAGTTTCATCACTTGCCATCTTATATGCATTTAACTTGCCTAAATACTTTTGGACCTATTTGTTTCCCATTTTGGATTGCATTGTTTGAACGTTATTTTTAATTGTAATTGTGCCACTTAGCATTTGTTCCAGGCTCAATTTTTACTAAAAACTAGGTAAACAAAGACATTTAATGTTTCAGCCATCTGTGCCATCCATTATTTGCTCACTTGCACAGAAGGTAACAGGCCTGTGCATTCTTTTCTCTCATGCCTGGGGTGTTTATAGAACCTTTTCTTTGTCCTTTGGTAGTTGTGACTCACTGAAAGCCTGACTCATCCTATTCGTGTGTCTATGCCCTTGTGCTGCCCTTCCTACCCATCATTAGCACCATGTCCTTGTTCCAACTCCTTGTGCCCTCTCCCTTGGATTTCCAGGTCTCTGAAGAACAATATTGCAGTGACCATGTGAAACAAAAGCTCCTCTCTGAGACGTTTGAGAACATTTAGGGTTGTTTTGGGGCTATGGACTCAACTCCTAGTAGGTGTTTGGGGTGATGGTTTCTGTTGCTGTGGTTGCTAAATGTTTCCTATAACATTTCTATTTATGACAACATTCCTATTTATGGAGAATTCAGACTATTTCCCTAGAAAGATTTCACCCCACATAACTATCCAGACCTCACCTGGCCACTAAGAGGGTGGCAGTAGGTTTATATTCATTCTTGTGAAGTCCTAAATTGGCTTTAAAATTTCAACTAAAGGAACTCTTCATACAAATTATTTGTGAGGCTATGTAGTCTCCTGATTTTTAGAAGATAGAGGTTGGTATTTTCTAAAAATGCAGTTCTTTTAAAATGCTTCAAAACAGAAAACTGAAGTCTTCAAAGAAAAAAAATTCAATTTCAAACACTGGAGAAGTCTGAGGGTTTTTTTAATGTGCTTTAGAAGTCAGCTTAGGACTCTGATCTTTACTGAAAAGATGCAAGCTACAAAATCTATGAAATTTACTGATTTTAAACAAATGCATTGTGGTACAAAAAGTTAATATCGATACAAGTACATATACTGCTTTTTGTTGGCTCATCAGTATAAAGGGATAAGCTGTGTAATAACAATGTAGTTTTATACCACTCTCTAGATACCTTTACAGTTTTATTTCTACTCATTATTAAGTTGTTTTTTTCCTCTTAAGAACACACCTAATTTTAAAACTGATCTTGTAAAGCTTTCAGCTAAAACACGTTTCTCATTTTCAAACAGGAAGGGACAAATTATTTCTCATGTGTGTCCATGAAATTGCTGTTGATATTGCTGAGAGACCTGTGAGGACTCTTTTCTGCCAGCAGAGTTGTGTGAGGTATGGAGGGAAATATGGTCCTGAATCCTTGGGGCATCCCAGTTCAAGGCTGACTTGGACCAAAGCTGGTGAAACCCAAGGATAAGGCATTTTTCCTTTCCTATAATGAATGTAACTTGGTAAAGGCTTAAAACTTGGTCACAAACAGACCACCTGAGCTGGGGCAGTTTTCTATGTATGTACTCTTGGCCTGTAGGAAAATCTCATCATTTAGGAGGAGGTTGGGAGAGGTCCTGTATGCACATAAACAATTGAAGTTGATATATATAAATGATGTATGTCAACTTGCTGGATTTTGTAAGAGTGCTGATACTGATGGATTCAAATCATAGAAGAGTCCCTAAACCCCTCAGCTGTCTCTAGCGTCCTTCAATTTTCTGCATTTGAAGGGGATAGATTGCAAATAATTTCCATACTTTGAATTTCCTTGCACCCATGTAAATCAACAACCCAGAGCTGCTTTTTGTTTTCTCACAGGTCAGAGAGAATATTTTCCCCAGACTCTGTGAACGATTTTTTAAATCAAAAGCAAGCCTTCAAAGCTTTGATTTTCTGTTTCTGGCCTACTAAAACAGCTGTTGATTGAATTTAGAAAAGAATTTTTATTAGAGGAACAATATCAATAAAAGCCTTTATGGGAAGGGGGAGGGAGAAAGTTTAAATTGTTTGGTGGGCAAGAGCTGTGCCCTATCAGCAGAGATACATTAATCAGGAATGTTTGGTGATAGACCCACAGTGCACATGGCTAAACTGTCACCCCTTCCTGAGGGTTGGCTTCACCTGACTAAAGAGATTTGGTCTTTCATTTAAAGCTCTGCTCCAGCAACAGAAAATGGTGCTTAATACTGCATTAGTGAGAGAGCACTGAGCATCCAGTTCAATAAAATAGATTTTTTCCTGCTTTACAAATAAGATGAGAAAGTAGATAATGTGTCACTTGCAACTTTTTGCTATGTGAATAGAAAATCTGACCCAGCAAGTGTTTGCTCTACATTTTCTCTTTGAAACAAATCGAAGAGACTGGCAACTTTTCATTATTTTAAAGATTCTCCCTAAAGTGAGAAATTAGTCCAAGTTATTCTGAAGTTTTCAAGCTCTTTTCCTCTAACAAGCACTGCTGATAATGACAGATCCTGAGGTCAGCAGGTAGTGGGAGCCATTCTTCTGATGCAACAGGAGGGAAAGGTTTCATAGTGCAGGATAATGAGGAAGGAATGAAGGATTTCAGAGTTGAGTCCCTGTTTGCTACCAGAGGAAAGCTGTTGAAAGCTGAGCTGCCCTTTAACTGTGTGTGATGTTGGCAGTTATATTTTGGCTATTGTGTCACTGCAGGTTACACCTCCAACACTATTAAAGTTAATAAAGTGTATTTTATACTGGCACTGATGTGAATTGATGCAGTTCATCAGGCAAACAAGTGCTCTAATAAATAAAGGGTAAATACCCAGAAACTTAAGTTTGGTGTCACATCCACACACACACACATACACATATATATATATACATATATATAAAATATAAATATAAATTTAATCTTATAATGAATATCACATGACCACATTATGCAAGAACATGTGAAAATCCCAACACTACCAAATAATTAGCAGAATTGTTTAAAACTGTTTTTGGACAATTTGATGACAGATTATAACTTCTCTTCAAATACTGCTTAAATTACATGCAGCCCTTAATTTTATGGTATTTATAAGTTTAGTAGAGGTTAATTATTTAAGATATGGTAGTATGTGTGGCTATAATCCCATGGGATGATTTATTTATAATAAAAAGGGGTATCCCCACTTTGGAAAGCACTCACATTCATGGCCTCCATGGTGATTAACTTGGATCAGAAACCTTTTCTGTAGAGACTTTCTCCCTCCCCTGTCACGGTCCATAATCACAGAAATTTAGTGTCAACTTCTGTGAGGTCCTCTTGGAGAAGAAAAGTAAAAGACTTTTCACCTTCAGGGAAACACAAAATATTTAAGCTTTCACACCTTTTATAAACTCCTTTGTGTCAGGAACTGCAAAAATATATTTGTCTGTTTGTTCAGAACGCTTTTCTCCAGGCAGTGTCTTGTGTATTTGTACAGGTTTTGTGATGTGATAACAGAAGTTGCAGCAGTTCAGAATAAAAAGTATGACTGAGCAGTGCTCATGTGGGCAGATGATACAGAACTTGTTTTCTTATTTTTTAATCCTTTTGTCTACCAGTCTTGTATTTTAAGCAGGGTACATTTTTGGGAGCATGGATGGGATTTAGATTTCTAATCCTGTGTTTGAGCCTGTCCTGGTTCTGTGTATGTTTTCGTACTCCTTTTGTAATTTTTTTCCTTCTGTTGTGCACACACACACACCTCTCTCTTTTTTTCTTCTCATTATTTACGTGACACTAATTATTTTAGTATTACAAAAAGCTTGGAAAAGATCTTTTGCTTACATTTTTCAACTTTTGCATTCCAAATAAACAGGCAGTTAAAAATTTGTGATGCAGAACTATAGGCTTTGTGTAGGTGACTCCTTTAGGTGGCCATAACTTAGCACCTCATGTTCAAAACACCAAGGCAGATGCAGGTAGAGATGGGGACCTGACCATTTCTTGCAAGACAGAATCCTGTGGTCGTTCTGGTCTTTACCCAGGTCCCTCTGTGACCATGATTTGGAAACCAGAATTAGAAGGCTTTAACTGATTTTTGTGTGTTCAATAACCATTGTTCTTTCATTTGGCAACTTCAGCCATTGGCTAGGAACAAGATGTAATTGAGATTCAACAAAGGAAACAAAGATGAGGTGTCAAAATAAAATAAAATATTCTGAACATTAGAAAAGGCACTTTTGCACCTTTTCAGTGTTTATTAGTTTTTTTCTTCCTTGAGCCCCCAGTTCCTGAGAGTTGTGGGAAATTCAGTGAACTCATGGAACTCCTTACTATGTTTTTCTCTCATGCCTTAGAAACTGTGCTTTTATCTACCAAATGTTGCATGTTTTCTCTCTTGCACTCCATTATCTGTGTTTACAAGCAGATGCTGCAGTTCAGAATAGCCTGAGGTGTAATTTCCTTGCAGAAAACCCACCTGTGTTGTCCTTTAAAGATTGGTAAATGGTGCTATACAAAGCTATTACCAGTTTTCCTGCCTGAATTAACATCTTGGCATCATAAAGCAAAGGCATAAATATCACACCAATGGGGCACATAATATTCATAAAATTATTACTATCGTACTGAGATTCCTCAGGGACTCTGCATGTTCTCTTGCTTGTTATTTGGGGTGAAGTTGATGTATTGCTGGATCTCCAAGTTGTCCTTTCCAAAACAAGTTGCAAGGTACATCAGTATGACTATACCTGGTTACATTTTTTTTTTCTACACTGTATATTAATTACAAGCTTTTTCAATTTATGTATAGCAGATTTTTGACAAAACCTCTTCACAGTTTCTTCCATGTGCTAATTTCTTTTTTATTTTCCTATTATGCTGCAGAAATGGTACCTGGAGGAGTTGACTGGGGTGTATCGTGTATTCATTTCCTTGTTTTGTTTCTTATTGTTCTTCCACTTTTTAAATCTTTCTACTTGTTATTTCTGTGAATAGCCAATAAAAACCCCACCCTAAACTCAAAAACAAAATGTTACATAAATATTTAAAATATTCTCGCTGTTATACTGAGCAATAAAAAAGATATAAAAGTAGAATGGAAAGGAAGGAAAACAGAGTTTAGGCTCTTTTAATAATTGTGAGGGAAGTGTCACTTTCAAAATAAAATATTCTCAGGTTTCAGCACTAGAGATAATTATTTAAAGAAAAAAAAAGGTGTTTTTAAATAAAAAAATTATAGGTGTTTGTCTGCATATTTGTGTGTGTGTGAGATTAACCCTACAGTCTGGATTTGCAGTACAAAATGTCTGTTAGAGTTATCAGGGTAAATTTGGGGATGGAGGAAGAAAAGATGGCAGAGCTCTCTGTCAGGGACAGCTTGGAAGGCTGAGCAGTAAAAGAAATTTCAGGGATGGCACTACTTGGACTGGGAAAATGGGGTGATTACGTTCCATACTGTCAAATAAATGTTTTTGGAGAAGCAGGTTCTCCAGGCACCTGATTTCTTGATACAAAGTGTGCCTTGATGAATAAGAGGTGCCCCAGGGAAGGATGCAAGCTGTTTTTGGAGACCCTTGAGAGTGCTTGCCCACAGTGGACAACTCCCAAATTCATGGTATAAATGGAGCTCTGTGAAGATGTAACCCATCTCCTCCTTGTGGGACATCCCTGGCTGAGGGAGCTTTGGGACCTGCTCAGCTCAACCCCTCCTCGTGCCGTACAGCTGGCCCCAAGAGTGGGGCTGCCCTTTCGGCCTGGCCAAAACCACCTCCCCGTCCCTTTCTCCAGCAGTGGGACTCAGTGCCCACAGAGTATCCATGCCTGGGACCTCAGAGCGCACTTGGCCCACAGGGGTAGAAATTTGGACTCTGTTTTGGACTCCTCCTCCATCCTTATGCACTGCCCTCCTGGTCTGACCTCCATACAAAGGAATCAAGGGGCTGATTGGCCTCAGGGAGCACTGCAGACCCAGAACACAACTGAAAGCTCTTAGGGAGAAGATGCTTGGCCACAGTGTCCTGGAGAGCAGTTTGAGTCCCTCTGTTTGCTGCAGAGAGCACGAATTCCTCACAGCACTGTGTCCCCTGTGGGGTAATGGAACGGAGGTGGGCCCCTAAGGCTCTCAGCTCACACAGACAGCAAAAGGAAAGGGTTTGCTGGTCGATTGCTTCTTAATTCCCTCTCCATTATTTCATATCCTGTAGATCCAAGTGTGCACAGCCACTCCTGTTCTATTCCTCAGGACACACTTTGCTTTTCTCCTGGAGGGGTTCCTGCTGAAACTGCCAACCCAAACCATCCTGGACTTTAAAACAAACACCGAGACATCATCCACTTCATGTTTCTCTCTCTTTATTCAAAGGGGGTGGTGGAGAATAAATCAAAAAGTGTCTTTCCTTAATCCTTTGTAGTTATTTCCAAGTCTCACTAAAGGTGCTTTTGTTGCTGATGGGTTTGCTCAGTGTCGTGAGATGTTTTTGTGGATGAGTTAGTTATACATCTTATACCATCTGGCAAGAGAAATCAGGGTGTTTTGTAAATGCAGTGTGGAATCTGAAAATGATCCAGAGGATCTGAATATAGACTCAGTATTAGGAGACTCCTGGCATTGATGCCATTATTCAGATTCTGGTTTGCAGTTTGATTTGTAGACTTATCAACACATAAATGCTCCTATGACCCCCAAATCTATAAGATGTTCACAGTCAAATTAGTCTTTGTGAAATTATTCCATCTGAGGTTGGGATGATTCCAGGCAAGCAAGCAGTATAGTCACACATTCTGATCCATGACTTGTGCATTCTTGAGCTGTTTTGATGTCTCCTTTAAATCCTTCTTTTCATTGTGTGGAGTGAAACTGCACAGCATACTAATTGCATTAAATGGTGTGAGGGAAGCTAGGGCTCTGTTCCCAGTGGTGCTGTTGTCACCTTGAACAAGGAACTTCTCCTCGGTTCCTATGTGCCCTTTTGCACAATTTTCCCATGAAAATTTGACCTGAAATTTGTCTGGGGCTTTGCTGCGGCTGTAATTAGGAGTGGTTCTCAAGGTTCTGATGCACCAGCTCAGCAAATAATGCTTTAGTGTGTGATTACTGGGGGCTTCTTTATTTTCCCTTTTATGTTCTGAAGGAAATGTGTTTGTTGGCCATTCATTGCAGCAGCCAGTATAGGATTTGTTCAAGGCACTTGGGCACACAGCACCAGCTTTGGTTTTGGCAATGCTAGAACAGATATGATATGGCATGTTTCCAACTACAGAGTTAACTTGGGTTCTAAAAGTTGATTATTTTCCATAACTGGAATATTTTATCCTATGGTCAGGTGTAAAATTTTCCCACTTGCAGGACAGATTGCTATTGTAACTACTTTGTAATTGGATTGAAACAATTGATGCTTCCTAATGCATTTTTGGACAGGGCAGTAGAGTGAGAATGAAGTCCATTTAAATATTTATTCTAACAACATTGAAGTGCTTTTTTCCTTCTTTAAATCTTATATATTTAAGACAAACTAGTGCAAACACCCTCTTCTTTCACAAAACATTTATATCACAACTGCCAAAATAAAAAAAAAATCTGTTCCACCAAAACTATTCTTATAGTAAGTTTGGGTTTGAGGAGACTGTTTTTCAGTGAAATAAATACCCTGAGGTTGAGTTTTCTGTTGTGGTTTATGCTCAATTTGCCCACAACCTATCATGGGATGTGTGAACTTGATCTGGATTGTTAATTTTCCTTTTGAGCAGTAAGAACATGTGAGAAGGTCCAGTCAAAATGAGATCCTATGAAAAGGTGATTCTGCTTTTTTGGCAGCAAGACTTGCACTAGAAGCAGTCTCTAAAAGATCGTGGTTTTCTCATGGTTTACAAAACATAAAGTCTTCAAGAAGCAGACTGAAGACAAATAAACTACCAGAAATGCAAATATCAGGATAGGAGGGCAGAACCACAACTGATACAAATCTATTTAAGCTTTATTGATTTGTTTTTTTTTCCCCAGCTGAGGATGTGGACCACTATATTTAACATCCATTAGTGGTGTCTTTAAACAAAAGTAAATAAAAGCTCATAAGCATGATTACAGTTTCTAAAATTTCAGACCCCTCAGCACTTTTTTATTTTTATGCATTTGATGCACCTCTGTTTTATTAATGCCCTTCCTGTGGTATTTTAATACACTTCAGGGTACTGTTGAAGGGGAAGGCAGCTTCCTTTTCAAAGCATTCAAAAAAATCTGAACAGATGTAAGGCTTCACAATGCTGCCTATAACTACAAACAGCATCCCTGTTGTTTAACTCAAAGGTTCAGAAGTCTCAGGTGTATTATGATATTTGTTTACACTTAAGTAATTTCTGGTCCTTGTTAAAGTAATTAAAGTTCCTGTGCCTGCACAGCAACAGCAAAGATTGAATAGACCTTTCTCCTCAGATCAGCCTAAGTGTTGAAGGACACTTTTTGTGCTGTTGCCCAGAACATCTGGCACTGCCACAGTCAACAAATTGGACTGAATGGTAGCACTATAATTTTCCATTATAGTTGAACCACAGTTTTGAAACTTATCCATAAATTTAGCAATCAAATCCAGACTTGGGCACACAAATAAGTGTGTCCTGACATTCAGGATAGAAAGAGATGACTGAAGACCAGATTGGGTTTACACATACTGTACAATTTATGAGTTTTGATTAGCATTGTGATGTATCTTAATCAATCAGTGCTTAAGAGTATGTGGAGTTAGTCATATACTGCTAAGCATAACCAGGAGGGTGAGTTGCAGTTCTTCCAAGTCAGCCTCATTAAACTTTGTTTTCTGTTAGAGGAGAATATAAGGAAAAAGGGTCTAGAGACCTGTGAAAAAGCTGTTTTTTCCAGTGTCTAGCAAGAGACTTTGCAGACTGAAAAATCTGCAAAAGAGAAAAGAAACTGCTAGATACAAGTTTGTTAGCTTAAGGAGTGACAAAAGTGAAAAGGGAGCAGAATGAATGGTGATAATGGACATTAAAGAGCAATTAAAGGCAATTATTTGATATCTGGAGGGGTAATTTAGGTGTAGAGCCATCCAGGGATGAAAGAACTATGGGCAGAAAAAACTATGGATGGGAAAAGAAACCATGCACAGAACAAAGAAACCAAAATTACTAAGGTAAGTTTTCTCAAAGTCTGAAGGATAGGACTGGCAAAGAAATTGAGGCAGATGACTGAAAGATGATTTCATTTCTTTCCCACTACATCCATGCACTTCTCATGTATGAGTAGTTCTTTGGAACCTTTGCAGTCCTTGAATCACTTTGTGTCAAGTCTGATGTGCTTCCAAACAGGAGAGCTGTAAACCCAGACTGCCAGCAGAGCTGTTTGTTTGAGGAAAAATTATACTTAAATAACAAGATGGATCTGTGGCTCAGCACAGGCTCTGAAGCTTCTCCCAGATGGTTTTGTAGGTACAGTTTCCAAATCCCCCAAAAGCTAAAGATTTATGCCCATAGTGAGCCAGAAGAATGGACACAGACCTCAAGGATGAGCTTCAGCTGCAGAATGTGCATTCAGCTGTGTAACCCATCAGAATGTTATAGAGAAGGGCTCAGATATGAGTATGAGGGCAAGAATAGTTCATTTCTATGTAACATTTAGCTTTTAACTTTTCTCTTTTTTTTCACTTAGAAATAAATTATTTGTAATTCTGCAGGTCATGAGTTATTTAGATGTTGTCAGTAAAATCTCCCCACAGTTCTGAGATATGTTTGTGTAAAATAAATAGAAATTCCTTAGGTGACACTTGGCAGATGCTGTGCATTGTGAAAGGCCGCAAAGTTGAGCCATGTGGTTGACTCAAGCAAAAGTCCATTAGTTGTCCTGGTTTCTTCAAAAACTCGTTATACTTTTCAGACTCTAATTTAGTGGCAGCATTTCTTCTCCTTTGCAGAAATACTTTCCTTTACATGAATTTTTGTGTAATTAATATGAAGCTTAATAATTTTAATTTGTGAAACTTAAAATCAATTACTGCATGTATTTTATTTCTTTTCTTCAAGTACGTGTTCAGATTTACAAAATTATATACAAAATTTATATAAAACAAATGAGTACGTATTCATGCATGATAGACAAATAACTAAAATTATAATCTTGAATGTTGTAATTTATTGCAGATTCTTTATGACCTTTTCCATTTTCCTCTCTCTTCCCTCTTCTCTGGAGCAGAATTGTCTGCAAGTGCTTCTCTACTTGGATAAGCTGACCATCATGGCAAAATAAATTCCTAAGTAAATTCCTACTTGAATTCTGATGCATTAGTGATGTTATTTTGCAGTAGTTACCTTGAAACTGCATTGCTTTGCTTGTGAGAATTTTCCCACAGGGGTGAAAAATTCCAATATAGCTGAAACAATTTTGGAAGTACATCTCCTTTGGAGATAACCTGTGTGAAGGGCCTATTTTGTAGCAGTTGCTGTGGGAGGCAGCAGTGGCCAGGACAGGTGGTTTCAAGGCAGTAGCTTTTGGAAGCAGAACACCAAATGATTTTTGTGCTTGCTTTAGTTTTGTACAATTGTACAGTGAGGAAAAAAGCAATTGGCAGCAATTACCACTGTAAGTGTTGTAGACCAGAAACCTTGCCCCACAATTAAAAAAACCCCAAACTTCTACTTTCTAAAGGTTTTTTCTTATTGTCTCCCTACCTACCTGCAATACCTGTCTTCCTCATTGCTATAAAATTTACAATACCTTGATCTGCAGCAGCTATATTTTCAAACCCTAAATATCCTGATTTTTCAGTGTGTGTTAGTTTCTCACTTATCATGGCAAAATCACAGCAGTTGAAGTATAAATGGGAGACAGAAGCAGGCAAGTGCTCCAAAATACCATTGGGGAATACTCTGCTTATTTCTGAATAGGTCTAACTTTGAACTTGTTTAATAATGGTTTGGCTTCTTTTTACATAGTTAAATAATATTTTGTTTATAAAGTTATTTGATGACTTGTCTTCTGTCAAACACTTGTAGAAGCTTTTTTATTCATCCTTTACTCATTATTCACACTAAAACTAGAAGCATACTTTTAATGTAATTTCACTCATTTCCTCAAATTATAAAACCAGGATGGCATATACTACATAGTATTCTGCTAAAAAAAAAAAGGCATTTTGTTCCTGATTTCTTCGTGCTAAGAAAAAATCTCATAAAGAAAAAGCTCATCAAAACTTCAATCTGGACAGCTTCTCATGAACAACAACCTTGTAAAATACTGGTTATTAAGTCCTTGAGGGAAGCCTGTAGGCTGATCAGGGCTTTTAGACTCCCAGGTCTGGAACTTGCTGAGCTGAACAGGTTTTTCCCTCTGCTGTCTTGAATTGTATGAAGCTTTTATTCTCTGGCAAAGCCTGGCTGAAGCATTGCTGGGGCCATCTCCCAGCAAATTATTTCCCAAGGCTCAGGGCATGTGAGAATCAGGCCTGTGCTTTCTAATTGTTTCTCACTAATTGCTTCTCTAACACATCATTGTTTCCAGTCCTCAATTTGTCTCTCTCTTTTGTGCTAATTTCCCATTTTTCTTCCTGGTCTTCGCTGCAGAGAAGAAGGAAGCTGTTCACAGACACACTGTTGGCTTGCTGCAAAGCAAAGTGTTGTGTTAAAATCAGGAACCAGGGCTGACTCTCAGGTCTCTTTATCTGTAAAGCACATCACGGACTGAGGGGTGCTGCTGCCAGTGCCTGCTATGTTATTAATGCTGCTCTAATTAGGCCAATCAGTTTTAATTAGTATACTGTCATGTAACAATCTCATAAAATACTTTGTGTAAGAAAATTGATCTGGCTCTAATGCTAATTAGTTTGCTAGACTCCCTACCTTATAAATGGGAATTGATTGCTTCCCTTCAGCCCTTCCTTTTTTCCTATTCAGTAACTCTCCCATATACTCTGTATTCTCTTTTTTTTCTCCTCACATGACTTCTTTTTGTTGGCCCTTTGTCTCTCTCAATTAATTCTGACCATAACCCCATCTCTAGTGTAACCTGAAAAGAACAAGGCTTTATCACTTGGCAGAGACAGCCTTCCTCAGTTAAACTTTTTCCTCTCAGGAATTTGCCAGATCAGAGACCCATAAGCCTAAGGACTGTCTCAGAACTAAAGTTGACAGGGTTAGGCCCAGGTCAACCCACTGGTAAATCAAAGCCAGAAAGGAGCTAAGGCTGCACCTTGAATCGAAGATTTATAAAGACAGTAGTATTAACATTACAAAAGAAGTATTTTATTGGGTTTCACATGGGATTTGTTTACTGCTAATAAACTGCAGAAGAGTGAAACAATGAGGTTAATAAATGGGGGAGTGAGTAACAAGATAAATCAACTACTCTTTACTCTTAAAAGCTCCTTAACATTGGGATTAATTTGGTTAATTGTGAACACAGCAGTAATGCTTAGAACAGTATGAAAATTCTGGCTATGTAAATTTAAAGTGTTCTGGTTCAGTTACGCTGTCAGGTTTTTAATAGAAAGTAAATTAATAGGCAGAGACAAAAGCAACTGCTAAAATTTTGTTCACTTTTGTTCTTCCTTTCAACAACAAGGAAAAGGAGAATTGGAAGGTCTTGCACATGGGAAAACATAATCCAGGAGTGCAGCACAGGTTGGGATCTACTCTGGTGGACAAAAAGCTTCATTGTGAGTGAGCAGTGTGCTGCTGGGTTGCATCACCTGAGGGGATCACCAACAGAGAGCAGAGATTATCCCACACTGCTCAGCACTTGTCCCACCTGGAATACAGGGTTTGGGTTTGGTCCCTGCCATACAAAACAGATCTGGGCAGCCCAGAGAAAGGCCACAGAAATGATCCAAGTCCTGGAAAGCCTGTCATGTGGGGAAAGGCTGAGAGAACTGGGTTTTACTCAGCCTGAGAAAGGAAGGCTTAGGGGAGACCTTATCACCACATTCCAGTATTTAAAGGGTGGCTGCAGCAAAGGCAGAGACTCCCTTTTCACAATGGAAAATATGAAGAGTAATGTGTGCAAGGTATTACCAGGGAAATTCCTGCTAGACAGAAGTGGAAAATTTTTCCCAGCAAGAACAACCATTGGAATAATCTCCTCAGGGATTATCCATTATCCTTCATTGTGTTGGACACTAAAGATTCAGCTGGACAGGGTGCTGGGCCATCTTTTCTAGAACATGCTATTGCCAGGAAAGAGTGCATCCTTCAGGTTGCCTTTTAAACTAGTATTCTATGCATATAGCTTATTTGGGATATTTATATGAAAAAACCCAAATCAAACCATATCCAAGAAAAAATAACTAAAAAACCCTGAAAGATTAAATGGAAATTTTGTCTTTTTCTTTTGCTTTTATATTTTTTTTGACATATTGGCTAAAACTGGCATGGTATTAGGTGCCAAAGCATATGTAGATATCATAATTAACAGTGGATCTAGAACTGATGTTAGCAATTTGCTGTGCCATGTTGGTTTTCTGTAGAGATGTTCATGCCTGGCTGTTTTTGCTTTTTATCAGGTATCTCGACTCTGGAAATGGTGTTTTTGACTTAACATTGACACTTGAAAATGATATAGCAGGTATATGCACAGGAGTGCAGGAAAGATGTCTTTGCAGTGTCTCAGGCATGTATGAATTATTCTTTGCTTGAGTTTAATAAAATTGGCCATCTTGCAGTCAGTGTTTGCAAAGCCAAATCTCTTAGGCTTGGCTGTACCTGTACTTCTCTGAGTCTGTCTCCAAAGGACATTTTTAGTGCATTAGACATGCACATATCATTGCATCTTGTGAATATCATCACATCATTCATCTCTTCCCCTGGCCAGTTCAATATTTGTTTCTGCTGTTGCAGTACAGATGATGGGAAAGAAGCAGGAGAAGAATCTCTGCTTATTGAGTGATCAGTCATTGTCCATTTTTGCTTATAGTGACATTTGTCATGTTCAAAGGTGAAGTTTTCCTCCTACTTGTTAATGAAATAAAAATCTAAAGGCTAATATAATTTGATGAATGTATCTGTGCCAAACAAATACTCAGAGACATTATGTATGATGTCAAATTATAATTTTGTGCAATTTATTAATTTAGGCAATAGATGTTTCCTTAGTCTTGAACTAGTTCTTGTTTCATTAGAAGTATTTTTTTTCATATGTAACTTGTGGCTACCTGCTAAGAAAAGTTGCTTATGCTTTAATCTCTTTGAAAGTAATGTCAAATGTCAGTATGTATGAATATGTGTGTCCCAACTTGGGTTCCTGAAAAGTTTTCATCTATTTAAAAAGAAGGAATTCTTAGTTTACTTTTACTGGGGGTACTTATAAAATGTGTGCTCACTGGCAGCTGAACAGAAAGGAGCCATTTGAACTTGGTTAAAATACATTTTTATAATTTGCAGTAACAGATTGGGCCATCACATTATTTCTTTGCTGATTACTGTCTGATCAGTATCATGCTTCCTTTCATGTCCTAGCAAAATTGCTGAAATAGCAATTAGGATTATACCTTGTTAGTATGTTATGTCCAAACCAGTTTTCTACTGATCTGATCTGGTTACATCAAGATCTTGATTTCTCTTCCGTCAGGACACATCTTAATTTCCTGCAAGATCTGAGGAGTGGTTATCAATTCCCAGCATACTGAATATGCAAATCCCTTTAAGGGAGATGCTGAAAAGATGCTAGTTTGTATCAGTCTGTAAATTAAGCAATGATAGTAAGGATGAAAAACAGCTGTAAAAGGGAAAGGCCATGAATCTCCTCATTCATTTCCGTTTATGATAAAAGTTTCCCACACCTGGTTTGTCCTGCAGGAGAAGCTCAACTTCTCTAAATAAAGGCTGACAGAAATCTCTGAGTACTGGAAAATTTGCCAGAACAGCCACATACATGAAACTCCTAAGCAATTAGCTTCACCTCCTAATATTAAACTTGCCCATATTTTGATATAGATGGAATCTTGGTCCCTTTAAAAACCTGTAATTTTACACCTTTAAATATAGGTGAACTTAAAATCATCTCACTGCTTCTTGTAGATCTCAGACCATGGCCTCAGAGAAATGCAGATGCCAGTGGTCTCTTTTGCAGGTGCAGAGGAGGTGACTCCAAGTGTGTGGCCCTGCAGTGCTCCCCATCCTGAGCTCCACTGCTCAGGGTGTGGCTGCATCCTCTCCAACCCCTGGCACGTTTCATGCCAAAGCTGTTCCAGCACTGTGGGGTAGGACTAAGAAAGGTCAGGTTTTGTCAAGTGCTGCTAAACACAACTCTTCTATCTGTGTGAAAAAAACAGCATTGAATTCGGGCACCACTCTGAGCTAACTGACAGGAAATTTTGACTTGGACCGCAGGACATCATTAAAAATATTTTCCCTGCTGTGCCATATGAGGCTTAATTAAATATGTGTTCAAACACTCTGAGTTTCCCCAAATGAAAAGATGTAGTATGAATACATTAGAATAATTTGGACACCTGAGCCTCTGAAACTCTCCAGTTATCAGGAGTGAAAAAAGAAGTGGTCTTGTAAGGCATTTTGGGAGGCCTGTAGTGGGGTCACAGATGCCCCCAGAGCATGGCTGGGTTACACAGAAATTGCCAAAAGCCACGTGGGCTCTGCTGCTGTCCCTTATTCCTCAACTTGGTGTACCAAGGCTAACATTTGTACAATTTCAGAATTCTGGTTTGGAAATCTTGGGCCCATCTCCCACCGGGGGGGAAGAAGTCTGTTCTCCTAATGGCTTTGTGCTCCACATGATTTTCCAGAAGGCTTTCATTGTGTGATCCTGCACTGTCACTAGGAGGAGTTTCCTCAGATACCCTGGGGTACCCATGAGTTCCATGTAGTGTAGGATCTAATTCAAGGGTTTAAATCATCTGTCACTCAAAAAGAGCAAAGGCAGAATGTACTGAAAGAAAGAAAGGGTTGCCTCCAGCCTGCATTAAAAGATATATATATTTAAAATATACATATATGTGTTCACACACTTTTAAAAAATAAAAGTAAATCAGGAGGATGCAGGATTTTTTTTATGGTAATAGAAAAATACTGTGCTGCTATTCTGAATTTTAAGGTGCTCAGAGTTTATGAGGCCTTTGGTTGGTGATTCAATATGTTAATTTGCATAAGAGTGTGATTTTTCACAAATATTTTATTTGAAAATGTGCCTTGTAGCAACACAAGTTAATTTCTCCATTGAAATAATGTACACTTTTGGTTGCTACTTCTTTTATCTAAAATAACTTCTTCACAATGACCCTTTTAACATAAGGAATGAGATCATGATGAAGTGAAATGGAAATTTTATTGATCCTAAAGCGTGTTTGCTTAGACTGAAGAATAAAAAGAGAAAAAGAAAAAAAACCAACTTGGTTTAATGTTCAACAATGCTGATGTTGCTACAAAGAAGTGGTGGCTGACTCTGAATATATCTTAGATTGAGGAGGATACTAAATGCTGTTAGCTTGGAAATAACCTGTGAGTGTCATGTGCCTGAGGCTCCCTTTAGCTCAAGATTCACTGCTTAGAGTGTTTGCTGTATATCCTCTCCAAAATCTATCTAAGCTTTATATCTAATGTATAGAGCAACAATTCCACTGCCAGCTGGCAAAAAATGTTCTGACTGCAATGTCATTAAGGGGTCATATATAGAATTATGATATAGTGGTGAACTGTGGCTTTATCAGAACATGAAGGGGTTTGTGCAGAATCTTCAACACCAGAAAATGAATTTTCTGCCTTTGTGATGTCTGGCTGGGCCATTGCTGATGTCATAATTATAGCATTCAATAAAATATTTATAATTTTTGAGATCAAACAGGGAGCAGAGCAGAACAATCCCATATTTGGGGATCCAGATTCATCCTTGGATACATAAATGCTGGGGGGGAAGGGGCAGAGGCTGTTCCATGCCTGGAGTCTGAATCCATCAGCAGCTCCTGTCAGCCTGGGGCAGGGCACTGAATGTGCCCAGAAAAGGCGTATGAATGTCAAGTTTACAAAAGAAAGAGAAGACAAAAGAAAATTGGTTTAAAACTAGCATCTGAACAAATGGGAATAAGTTGGCTACTTCATTTTGGATAAAAGTTGTTTCTCCAGCTGCAGGAGGGACCTGAGTGACTCAAAATAGAGGAGAGCAGCTTACAGAAGAAAGGGGCAAATGGGATTGAATTGCCGCTTTGGAAAGTGCAAAACATTTGTATTGTTACTGCAGAGGGGAGGCCAGGGAGCAGGCACATTGCTCTGCTCTGCTTCTGATTTTGTTTCATCTCTTTTTCAGTAAGGAAGGATTGCTGTTAGGAGCAGTATCTGTAGTTGCTCTAGCTGACACATAAAATACCTTTTTTTTTTTTTTTAGTGGGGATTCACTGTGAGCTGGGCTAAAGGTAACACGGATAAAGGCCTTGAGAAAAGGAAATGGGAAACTTTGGAGGCAAAGTTTCTTGCTGGGAACTGAGCTTCAGGCTTTGGGGAAGCTGTAGTGTACAGATGGCATCTTCCATCTGAAATCACCCTCTGTGGAGGCAAGGATCTGTAGCTTCCAGCTTCTGTCTGAAATCAGTTAATCTCTTTTCTTGCTTTCCCAGAGCATGGAGAATTTATATTTAGTGAGTTTAGAAAGACACTGATTTAATGACAGGGAGAATCTTTGGTTGTAACTCCATGTTGCAGAATTTTTTTTTTTCATGGTTTTAGTATAAGTTGTTTCCTTCCCCTGGCAGAATATTCTGGTCTCTAGGAAGTAGAGTGCCATATGTCAGTTGAGTTAACTTCTTGTGGGCTGTGCTACTGAATATGTAAAAAAAAAAATGTTTTTTGATCAAAACAAAAAAATCCTGCCTAAAGAGTTGTTTTTCAGCCTGGGTTTTTATTAGTTAATCTGATTTAAAACAGGTTGTAGCAGAGAAAATCAGGGGGTGATAAAGGGCTGGATAGAGACAGGAATGAGTAGCCAGGACATATTAGTCTTAATTAAACCTAATTAAGGCTTTAAACTGGTCTTTTTACATAGCTCCCATGTCATGAAACTTTGGTCTCAAAGGTCACATTTCTGAGCAGCTGAAAAAGTTCTAGTGTGACAGTGGGGGTTGGTTCAGGTGATTACATTGCTCCACAAAGATGGAATACTGTCTTTTGAAGAGGTAATTCAGATATCCTTGAGTGACAACTGTCATCAAAGAGCTTTTTTCACTCCAGCACAGGAGCCACTGAACCGAGGGGCTGTGATGGTGCTGTCAGTGCCTGGTGCATGCAAAAAAGGCCACTGGCACTTGCTGTAATCGTGACCACGAGCTGACTAAAGAAATTTTCACTCTGCAGCCCTTCATGTCCAGCATCCTCCATGAACGCTAAGCTCAGTCAGTGAGCAACTGTGATTTCACTGTTTTACAGCTCAGTGAACCTCAGACCAACAGCACTCCCTTAGCACGTTCAGAATTCTCTCCAGGTCTCTAATGAGACAACGAAAGTGAAGAGAGTGGCATTTTTTCTCCATGCTTGCATGATTTAGTCTCATTCAGCATGCTTTTTGTGTATTCAGATCCCTTTCCTTCCTTCCATTTTGGGTTTATTCTGTTCTAACTTTTACTTAATCAGGTACACTAATCCTTGGAGGTTTTTCTTTTTGCATCAAGGTAGTCTCACGTTGAAAACAACTTTCAATTAATTTGACATTTGTTGGAAGTTGAGAGTAAACATTACTAACATCTTAGTATAATTATTGAACACTTTAGCTAAAAATTCAAATGTCACTTCTGCCATTATAATTAGGACATGGTTGTGTAAGCAATTGTTAACTGGATTCCTGTATGTTTGTACTTCACAATAGGAAAAAAACTTTTAAAAAGTTTCATATATTTTGTATAGTTCTTCCCCAATAAATATCACACAGATAAATTTAAATGTTCATAATCAGGCCTTCTGGCTGCCATTGGTCCCCAAAATGATAAATGCCCAGAGGCATTGGCAACAAAATGCCAGTTATAAAGGACATTATTCTTATGAAAACACGTTTGGAGAATAGATGAAATTGTGCCCTCATGTTTATAATTGTAAAAGAGTCTGCATCTATTATTACTTTAAAATAGCATCTTTATCTTAATATTTGCTAGGTGACCTGCTAGTTTTGCTGCCTAGTAAGAGAGAACATTAAAAGCAGGTCTGTCAGCAATGAGTGAAGTTATTTCTGAGTATACATTTCCTGTAGGCAAGGCCAGGATGTGAGATGTGCACAAAACCACACCTATGTACCAGGCTAAAACTTGTATGACTGAGGCTCAGCTGCTTTACTTTATTTCTCTCTGTTTCTTCCCCCCATTCCTCCCCCCCTCCCAGATTTAGATTTATGAGCCCTTGTAAGCTTTTCTGACTGCCTCTGAAAAGGATCCATGGCTGCTTGTGCTCACAGCATCCAGCAAATCACTCATTTCACAACAGTCATTTCTTTCATTAGATGGGTATTCTTCACTTTTTTTGTACATCCTTCACACTTCATTACAGTAATTTGAAGGATTTTGCATCCCGGTCTCAAGAGAAAAATATTTTATTTGTTGTTGTTTTGGAATGTGGATTTCTTCAGTTCTGGTCTTTTTTTTTTCTTTCTTTTTTTTTTTTTTTTTTTTTTTTTTTTTT
>VZRZ01003591.1:120313-164276 GCA_013398175.1 Climacteris rufus
TTTTTTTTTTTTTTTTTTGGTCACCACAGCATGAAAAATAGTGAAAGACAACTGCACATTAAAATGAAGGCTAATTTACAGGTTCTGTTTTTTGGAATAATTGATTTTTACCTTGAAGAAGAAGGACAGACCAACTGACTTGATGATTTCCCTTGTGGCTCTGTTTTCTCTGCTTCTGTGATTAACTGAATATTCGTGGGCCTAAATGAATTTTACTTTTGTATCATGTTTTACATTCAGCAATTTTAATTTTTTTATTCATATTCTTTGATAAAGATCAAATCACATCTGTTTTGTTTGATGGGGAAGATCTTTGAATGTAAACTCTGGTTGTGAGACATTGGTGTTTCAGCAATGCCAAATGACAAATAGGTGCATGTAAAATAGTACTTATGTAGAGAAACTCTGCACCAAAACTTTGTTGTTTGTTTTTTTTTTTTTTTCTGGGAGAAAACAGGGGAGATATTGAATTTGTCCCATGGGCTCATCTCTGTCTAGATTTGGGAAGACCACAGCCAACTCATGTGGGAGATAGGAGACCCCCGAAGAGAATCGCATCTTGCAATACTCCTCACTATTTGATATTCCTTCTGGTCTCTGTTAAAAACCAGATAACATTAAGTCCCATTTTTGTTTGAAGCAGACACAATAATTTTTATCTTCATTCTCTTGGCTGTGACTCAATTGTTCAGCTTGGTTATCCTTCCTCTAGGACAATGACATCTTCAACGATGGGTGAAAGACCAATCCAGAGGAATTTCTCATCCCCACCAAAGGCCTGGGGAGAGGATGTGAGAAATTAATCATACCTCTCCCCTGACAACTCCATTTCCCCCAGTCAACAGAAATGATTGTTACATCCTTGTTTTCTTTCAACAAACCATGCTGAAAGTTAGATCAGGTGTTTGTTGAGTGTCTGTTTGTGACCTTATGTTGCAAACAGTCCCTGAAGGTACTGGATTTTTGACTTGCAGCTGCAGTCCTTGTGGTTGTTAGTCTGGGAGCTTAAGTGCCAGAAGCTTGGAGTAGCAAAACCTGAGAGGTCATCCATCTCAGCCCCCAGCAACTCTAGATTGGTTTCTGTCATATACCCTTAGGACATGGGGGCTTTGGGGAGCTCTTTTTAAAAAGAATTTCTTGAGGGGCTCTGCACCATTGCTATTGACAAACTTCTCTGTATCTCACTGTCAGAAAATGTTTCATGATGATCTTAAGGATTTTTTCCTCACTTGTATTTCATCTAATTGATCTTAATTCATTGCAACCCTTTCCTTTGCAGTGCTCTACTGCTAAGCAGCTGTCTAATGACCCAACAGGTTATAAGCCTCTTTATTTTCTGTTTTCTCCTAAATTGTCTCTTCAAGCCTTTGTTAATTGTGCACTGGGCTTCTGTTTAATTGTTTTTTCCCACCTAATTCAGGTCTCCTGCCCAGAAGGACAGGGAATTCAAGGTAGTGTCTTACACCTGCTATACCAGAGTCTCTTAAGCAGCAGTACTGGGGTGTCCAGAGCTTCTTAAGCAACTGAGCTGTGTGGGGTAGGAAGCTCCTACTTCTTTTTCTCTTTGTGTTCATGGCTGCTTAATTCCAAACTTATTTTAAATTTGTTCTCTACCACTGTCCTAGATCATATTTATTTTAGCAAATCTTTCTTACTAGTGCTCTGTAGTGTCTTTTTTTTTTCACATTAACCTTCTAATTATGCATATTGAAACATTCTACAAGTAATCTTTTTCCAGATTCATATATTATTTTTTCAACTACAAATACTGCTCTAGTTTTCAGTATTACCTGCAAATGTAGTGAATATGATTTGTGCAACCTTTCCATGTCCTTCCAGTGATGTTTTAAAGCTGTTTCTGCAGGGAGAGTCAGTCAGTGTACCCCTGTGCCTTCTTTTCTTACTGGTTTATAGTTACTTTTCCTTTAGTGTTCTTAGGGCATTTGTCAGTTTTGGACTCCAGTTGGTTTGAAATAACCTTTCAGTAAAGGTTCTGTGATGTGTTAGTGAGAGGGTGGGTAATTACTGTAATTACACACTCTTTGCTTCTTTTCCAGCCAGTTTTGTTGTTTGCTTCACCAAGGGAAGAAATAGAGGAAGAGAAGGCCTACCTGTCTAAGATGTGGTACTGCTAATTTCATTCACATCTGTGAGGAAAATGACCTTGTGAAGGTTGTTTTCATTGGGGGCTGGGTGGTTGTTTGACACTAAATGAGCCACTAAGGCATCTTTCTTTCAGTGAGCCTATGCAAGCTCCATTAATTCTACTTTTAGAGACAGAAAGTTCTAAATCTTCCAGGCCATATGTTTAGCTTACAACCTCATTTGTTATCAGTCACAACAGGTCTACTTAATATTCTTTAGCTATGTGCTACATATGTGAAAAGTGCTGTTGCTGGAAAGATGAGATGATGTTATATGCCAGTGGTGCTTCACTTCATTTTTATAGGAAAGCTCTAAGTACTGTACAGTGACCAGTGCATGAGGAAGTTTGGACTTAAAATCATGTATTCATAAAGAATAATGAAAAGCTTCTCCTTCACATGCAGATTTACCAGGAGGAAATTTGTTTTGTTTGATGGACACAGTTGTACTATATTGCCATTAATAAGAAGCTGCTGAATCAGATATTTCTGAGATTTTTGCAATTTGATTAAGCTTCTGCCATAATTAAAGAAATCTGCCAGTTTTTCTGCAGATATTACTCTAATGTTTCTGAGACATGTGTCCCCAATCTGTTACTGAATCACATTCTTACACAAATGCAACTCCCGGGTGTGTTGTTACCCCGGTGTTTTAATTGCATTTTATTTACTGTGCTCCAGAATTACCATTTTGCTTTCATCAACACTTATGGTTAATTTAATACATGAAAACTAAATTTGTTAATATCAAAGCACCAAGGGTGGTGCTTGTTCCATGCCTTCATTTCTGAGGCTGTTAAAACCTTTAACAGGCTAAAGGTTAACCTTTATAGGTTAAACATATCTTGACGTGAATTGAGTGGATCTTCTTGAGGAAAACTGTCTTTGCCTTGCCCTGCAAGCTATTTCACTTCTCTTAAAATCAGGTCAGGAGATCTCCATACCTGACAAGAAGAAAATTAAGACAGTGGTATTTACAATTAGAGTGGGAAGTTCATATGAGTTGACATAGGAAAAGGATCCTGTCCCTTTGCTCATGTTTGATGTGCAATACATTTAGTTTACCAGCTATGAGGGTTCCCCTTGGAACTAATGATGCTACTAAAGGTAGGAGGCACCAGAAAAAGCAGAAAATTGGCTAACTGAAACGCTGATAAAATTAAGATGTGGTGCATCAAAAATCAGTGTTCTTGTGCCAGTGTTATGATACTAAATATCTTAAATTACTCTGATTTGCCCTCCTGCCTAGAATGTTAGCTTGTTAATGGAGCTGAAATAAACTCTATCACGTGCAAGGGCTTCCTATTCCCCAGCTATTTGTCACACACTTGATGCAGTTGTCCTTGATGGAGTACTGGCTACTTAAAGGAGATGTTGGATTTCACTACTGGGTCTAATCTAAGTGTTTGAAAGTCAGCAGTTTTGGGTTTCTGCACAGCAATGGGTACTTGAGAGTCTGTGGCCGTGAATGCTTTTGGATGTCCTGGGAAATAATTTAGTGAATGACAGGTCCAGAGCGATGGCAACGTGTGTGAGCAGTCAGCTGGGAAAAAGAGAGCCTGGTCACAGGAATTCTAAATGAGAACAACTGTTCGACTTGAGGAGAACAAAATGAGCTAAAAATACAGCCCAGGAACAAATGGTCAGAAATAAAGGGAGCCAGTTTGGACTTGCTAATAGTTTTGTCTTCAATAAACACTGTTAAGCTCATGCTCCCAAAGGAGAGAAAATAATACAAAAGTGAAATCTAAACCAAGGGGACCTCTCATCCATCCTGGATGGATCTCAGAATGCTGTAGCTGCCTGGGAATGGGAGAACAAGAAAAAAGGAGCCACTGGGGAGGTTCAGTACCTTGGCTGCCAAGGGCAAAACAGAACTGCTCCCTGGGTACAACAGATGAGATTTTTGCTGCACACAGAGAGAATGAACCTGACAAAGACACTGGCCTGTAGACAAGAGGGAGGGCCTGCCAGGATGAAAGAAGGAAGCCATTTGGCTGTGGTACAGGTTTTCTTTTGATTGTCACTGAAAAACACACCTGAAAAACACACCCTGACTGGCAGGGAACAGAATCCTTTCTGGGAAGACATTAACACACCATTTGCTGGAGGACTGGGAGGGTTGAATGCTATCCACACCTCCCAGCTGTGCTGCAAAGGGAGCCATGCCGCGTCTTTTATGTAAGGCAGTGCCCAATTTGGCATTGAGAGGGAGACTAGTTTGTCTTTGGCTGGTACTGAGCAAGGTTTCATAGGCCTTGGACAAATTGAACATTATTTGAAACCGTGCAGTCATCTCCTGGCTGCTGTTCCTCATGTCTGTTTCTCTTGTGTTTACTGAAGTCCTTCTTAAAAACTTCTTTCCAGTGGTCATAACTTGCACTTTCCTGCTTGTGGTTTGTTACTGTGTTAGGCTGGAGCACTTGAACACCTGTAGTTAGGTTTTACAAACACTGCAGTTCAGTCACAAGAGTTGTAACTGATTAAGTCCCTCACAGTGAAGTCTTTGGAAAATATTTTAATCCAATTTCATTGGATTAGCAGTATGTACACAAAGCAGCAGGTGATCTACTGGCTGTAATGGAGCATTTATTTGCTGTTGCTCAAGTTCACAGAGACCTTCTGAGGTTCCTTTCAACCTGATTTATCCTTTGGTCCTGAGTTTTATAGTCATCCATCCCTATAGGACATCTTCTCAACTTGGTATCACTGGAAAGGAGAAGTAGGCAGGAGAAGAGACGAACAGGAACGTTGCTTTAATTCTGATGGCTTAAAGTCAACCTTCCTCCAACTATCTTATCTTCCTAAAAGTAATACTGCCTGTACTGAATTAGCAACTCATTAGCACGTCAGTCACATGTAAAAGCAAACCCAAACAGCAAGGGAATAGATTATTCTTTGAGGCATCTCCCAGGAAATCAAGCAACTCCCTTAACTCATCCTGGTGATAGGCATTGTTGGCTTTGTTTAGCAAATATACACTGATTTCACTCAAGCACTTTGCCAAAGAACTTGCCAAATAACCTGCTAATAGCATCGCTCTGGATTTAAATATGGGGGTAAAGACAAAAAAAACCTGTACAAATCCTACAAAAGCCTGTTGGCAAACCCAGTATAAAGCCTTTGAATAGTTGCTTCTGTGCTAGGTCTTTGTTCTATTAAAAAGTGTTGAGCACGTGCACAAATACCCACAATCTTATCCAGTAGGATGATATGAACACAAAAGCTGAACAAAAACCAAGCCCCTACATGAGTGCAGAGCAGGGTAAGAGCATTATAACAGCCTGGATGATTTGTACTGCCTTCTTTTATGAGGAGCACAAAGGCAATTCTTTCATTTGGGCTGCTAGTGCGCACCAGCAGAGAGAAAGGATAACAGCATCATCAGTCAGGGCGTTGGTTTGGCAGACAGTGGGTTGTGTTTCTACCTGGAGGCTGCCAAGTCCTGACTGAGTCCAGATTTCAGACTTCAGTCTCTGCCATTGGCAGCAAAAGAGGGATCCTATGAAGGGAAGTTTGCAAAGGGCCAAATGCTGTGCCAAGAACATCTCTTATATGTCCATCATTATAGCTCCTGTGTGTTATGAGACAAATATTGTATGGCAAAGGTTAAAAGGAATATGGATAGGTTTATAAATAACAGTTTAATTTAAAAAATTGCTTCTCCCTCCCTCAAAAACACCCAAAACAAACAAACCAAAAACAACACCCCCAAAAAACCACAAGAATGAACAAACAAACAAACAAAAAACCCAAACAAAACTAAACATAAAACAAGAAAGCAAAACAGAACAAATGAAAAAAAAAGTGAAACTTCTTGAAGAAATGTAGTGCCTGAGATAAGAATATAGGAGTTCTTGCTGGGCTGGAAACTGGTTGCTTGCTTGGACCAGGGCATGAGCAAGGGAAGAAAGTGAGGTCATTTCACACAGTTCTACCTCTATTTGAGCAAGTGGTCTAGAGAAGTTGAGAAGTTGCTCTGGGAGTTGGCTGCTATTCTTGGTGGTTGATACTTGTGCACTGATATAGTCTGTTGTGCCATCTTGTGTCCTTAAGAGACCCAGAGTCACGAGATAGCTCAGCCAGAAGAGTCTTAGCTTTAAAGAATTACACAGAATTTGCTTTGGAGTTGTCTGTCCCAACAGTTTTGATTTCTGTAAAGTAGATCCAATGCAGGACCCTGTTTTTCTGAGACCAGACAGCAGAGCTTCGGTATTGATATTGTATTACTATGATACTTAATATAAAACCATTTCTTATCATTTTTGCTATTCCTGGCACAATAAATGATTGCTGAAACATCACTGTAAATATTTAATTTCAATGACAATGACTAGAGTCTTGTTTGCTTTTCCTGTCACAATAGATGTAAAAAGCTGGAATCAATTCATCAACTTTTTAACATACCTCCACAAAATATTCAAATGTAAAGTCGTTACTGGACACAGGCTCCATGTGTCCAACACATGTACACACACTCGACCCCTGGACTTTGGTGTTACTTGGTGTTAACTGTATTGACATATAAACAATAATCGGTTCACACCTTAGTCAAGGTAAAAAACCTGCCTGGCTTTTTAAATAACAGTCACTCCCCTGAAGGAATCAGACACCTCATTCCAGACTGTCCAGGACAAAGGGCATTAAACCTTTCCTGTTTCATTTATCTTGCTTTAATTACTTCATCTATTTAGCATGCAGTTTTGGTTTTTTGTTGCTCAGGAGACTTGGATCTGTGGCAGGTTGAGGTTTCAAGCACTGACTGAAGTGGGAAAAGTTGCAGTGGCTATCAAGCTCATCTGGGATGTTAGAAGGAACTTGAGGGAGGACAGCTGTATTTCTGAATTCAGGAGAGTGACCCAGCCTCTGGCTTCCTGGAATGATGGGGAGGAGAGATGTGGAGGGGCTTGCAAACAATTTTGATCCAAAGAGGGGAATTTGAGAGCAAAGAACAAAAAGGTAACCACCTAAATATCACACAAAAAAATCTGTTCTTCAGCCTCCTGTGTGGAGAATGAAGGTGACAGGGCCTGTGTGGAAGTACTGTAAGGACACATCTCTGCTCTCAGAACAAGTGTTGGGGTCTGTCACAGTAGGACGAAGTGCTAGAGTTAAACCTTCCCAGAGATGTCTGCCTCCTGTGTTCCTCCCAGGCAGCCAATGCCTGTTGATCCACTTCTCCTGGCACCCTGTTTTAATGATCCCTGGAGCAGTAGAAGAGTAGCCATATGACTTGCACTAAGTTGAATTTCAGCATAGAATTGGAAAAAGAGGTTAATTTTCTATTTTTTTTTGCCTAGGTAATGCTTTGAACCCTATTTTACACAGTCTAAATAAAAAATGTGGAAGCTACCAGGCAGTTTCCAAACAATGAAAGAGCATCTTGAAACAGGTCAGCACAGGAGGAGTGCCTGGAGCACAGTCCCTTACAGCTGCACCTGGAGAAGCCTCGGAGGGTAGGAAGCAGATGGCTTAGCTCTGTCAACATCAGAAAGTCTCCTAAAACACCAGATTATTGAGGCAATGAGGTTCTGGCTAGCTGACTACATCTGAGATGCTCATGGGCATGGCTCTCTTTCAGCCCTTGCCTTTCTACAAGACAAAATAGAATTTTAATCCTCGAAAGAAAATTTTATAATATGAAAATGGGGACTGCAACATAGATGAGTGTTTGCTAATAGCAGTGGAATATTGAATTTGGGAATGCAGAAGGGCTTTTGTAGCTCTACAGACCCATAGTATTTGTAAAATTACTTTATTAACAAAATCAGTGGGTGTTACGCAAGAACTATGCTAAATATGAATAATTTAAAAGAGTGAATAATTAAAAGCTGCCTGGGAAGAGTTATACAGGTAATTTAAATTTCAGGTGTGCACAGAAGAAAATGGGAACACAGTACAATCTGGGATTGCATTTTAGATGTGTATTGTTCAGGTGAGCCCAGGTCTGAACCATGAGCACTGTCCTGTGTGCCAGCAAGAGCAGCAAATCTCAGAGCAATATGAATATGTGCATTACTCCTGGACTTAATGGACTTTCTCTTCAAAGAAGACAAAGTGACTTTGAAATGGGAACTGCAAGTACACTGCAGCTCCTGGGAAAACTACTCTGGCTTTCCTTTTATGTAAAGGTCATTGCAGATTGTGAAGTTTAATTCATGTCCTGCATGTTTTGTGCCACCAGTCATGGTCCCTCGCCGATAAATAAGAAAAGTGAATTTGTTCTTGAAGAGAGGGAGTGAAGAGTAGAAAATCAGCCAGGTGCTTCTCAGGGGGAGGTTTAGCCACACCTTTGGCTGCAGTGAGCCTTTTATCTATTTTGCACTAGCTGTATTTCTAAGCTACTCATTATTTAGTACAAAGAATGACAAATAGCATCTTCAGTGAGGGATCAAAGGGCTGACATGGGAAAAGAGAGCCTAGATGCAGGATTGCCATTTCTGAGTTGATGGATTACCTAAAAGCATGGACTGCTAAATTTGGATGTAGTAACTCAAGAAATAAAATTATTCTTGCCCAAATGAAGCGAATGAGCTTGATTTGTTTCTACAGCTCAAGCACAATAGTACCTGGGTTTGCATTAAAAAGTCAGCAACAAATCAAATTGCTGTAAAAGACCCATGTTTGCAGGCCATCAACTGAGAGAAAGGGTGGAAGAGAGAGACAGTGACATTGTATAGAAAAGAATTTTCAGAAATCTCCATTGTACACAAACAACAGATTTGCTTTCAGAAACTCTAGTCCTGCATACAGTATTTTTTTGGTAAGGAGAGTGTCCAAGAGTTTGCTACAATGTCCATTTGCCAGACAGCAATAAGTGAAGTTTTAATGTTTTCTAGTACTGCTGGTTGCTTTTCCACATGACACCTGCATTTTCTCTGGCAATTTTTTATCTTCCTGTTGTGTGAACTTCCTATATGTTGTACACAGAAGCATGCATGAGTGAGATGGTGTGTGAGGAGAAGAAATAAGAATTAACTTGTGCAATGATGTTTAGGTATAAAAGCTATTTTTACTGTAAAATGGGTTAAGAGGAAAATGGTTTGTTGTTGGTTGGGTTTTTTTTAATTTATTCTTTTTTTTTATTGTAGTGATAGCAGTTCTCCTTTCTTCTAACAACAAAATCCTCCAATTCAGGGCAGTGTGTCACTCCTTTCTGAATTTAGAAGCTCTTCAGCTCTATCAGGTTTGTTCCATGTAGTGTTGTTTTGGGATTTATTTCTGGACTATAACTCAGTTTTATTTACCCTCTAGGAGTACTTTCACTGAGGTATCCCTTTATGTTTCAGCTGTGGAGAGCAAAAGATTTCCTGGAGTTTATGTGCCACTGCCAAGCCTTTCTTCTCTGTGCCTCCCAGACGGGGAAGGAAAGGGATTCCACAGGGAATGGTTTATTTTGACTCCCTCAGTTTTAGGTGCCTTTTTGAGACTTTCATCCAGGCAGAACTTTTATTGTAATATCAACGTGTCAGAATGGGTTTGGGGGGGGTCCATCCCCTCACCACCATTTGAAATGGAAGTAATTTAGCAAAAGAAGGCCTTGCAGAATCAAACCTGACAGTTTTCATGCACCTTGTGCTAAGGTTGGAGATACTAACAATTTAAGCATAAAAAGTCTATAAAACACCCACTTTCATCCTTCTCCATGATGTAGTGCAGCCCCCTGGACTGCATTCAGTATGCAGCACAAATCGGATTTCTAGACAACCGGATCTGTGTTCCTACTTCTCTTATTATAAGACAGAGATTCATTTTCCATCAATTTTCACATGGATTATTCTTTCTTGAATAATAACAAGAAAGGAGGCAGAATGAAAACCTAATCCAGAATTTGCAGCAAATAAAAATAACAGCTTTTTGTCTCAGTGTCATTGATCTTTTGAGTCAATACCATTCATAAAAATAAGTATCTGGCAGGATTAATTTGGAATAACTTCAGGCATCTACAGTAGATGTAGCTCTATACTTGGTTTTCTCACCTCTTCCCACACTGATAGTGGCAAGAAATGAGCAGTAGGGAATGACTCAACTAAACTTCTCTGGGCAGCTAATGAGGCTGTGATTCAGGGTGACAGAACAGGCACAGAAAAACCCATTTGTTCCCCGTGGCAATGGTGGCAGCCCCAGATGAAAGCCTCGGGCAGCAGAAGGCTCTTCCAGACAGCTCCTGTGGCAGGTGATGTGCACAGCCCTGCTGGCATCACAGCAGCCCTGAAAGTCTCTGCCTGCTCAGGACAGGGACCTGAATGACCCTGCCTGGATCATTTGTTTGACTGGTAACAATTGTTTGGCTTCCTGAGCAGGTAAAGATTACTGGATATCAGCAAGACAGAAAAATTAAAAGTTTATTTGTTTATGGTTTATTGTTTCTGTAACAAGAATAAGACTAGAAAACATCTGTTAGTTATGCTTTATTTGTTAAAATGTTTAACTTTTTAAAGTTTCATTCAGATACATTATAATAAAATTCCCCAGGAGGTAAATATGATTTTTTTGTTTGCTCAGGGTTCCAAAAATCTTCCGGGAAAGAGTTTTTCCTCAGGAAATTAAAATGTTTTTCTTTTAAAACAGATTTCAAACTGCATCCTTTGGGAATTCAAACTTCTTTCCAGTTGTAAGACTCCTGTTTGAGCCCTGTTATACCAGGATACATTAGCATATCACTTCCCCATATGTGAACACCATAATTTGCTGCTTACTCAATTCCTTACATGTGAGTAACTAGCTATTTTATTTTTATGGTGGTCAGTAACCTGTTGTTGCTTTAATGTAATGTTTAAACCAACCATGAGGGGCAAAAATGCTCTGCTTATATTCCAAGCATATCTGTCCAGCTCCTTCTCACAAGAAAACTGAGCTCCTGCAGTAGCACAGCTCCTTTGCAGCTGTGTTCCTGCAGGGGTTTATAGGCAAGAGAGGGATGTATATTAAATATAAATATATTCATTCCATAGCAAATGGAAGCTGCTGTTGTGGTCTGTTTGTAGTGGTAAAGGTGTGTACATTTGCTGTGGTGCCAGCAGAGTTGTTTCAGGTATCGTGGCTGATGCTGTGTATCAGAAAAGCCTGAATGATTGAATTTCTTATGCCAATTTTTTAATAGAACATAATTAATTCAACCAGAGGAAACTGGCAGTGTGTAGCTTGAAAAGGCAGCCCTAAAATCTTCACCTCTGGACAGTTGTAACAGGTTCATTACATTCTGTGTCCTGGCAGAGGTGGAGGTCCAGGAAAAGAAAGGATTTGAACTGATTTCTCTGCTGTTCTAAAGCATGATATTAATGAACTAAGTACAAGAACGGCACTAGAAATTGGGTTTGGGGGGAGAGAAGAGTAAATTCAAAACTCTGCTTGGGTACCTAAAGCAAGAAGCTCCTGTAGCTGAGGTGCACAGTGCTGGAGGCCTGGAGAGAGGTGAAATCTTTGGAAGATTTGATAAGGGGGTGTGTAATGTAAATGGCACAAATAGATCAAAAACCACTTCCCTATGTTTTAGGGGCTGCCATGTGAAAATGAACTAATAAAAATATGAATATACAAGCCTAGCACTAGAACTTTCCTTTAAAATAGACTGAACAGGACAAAGAAAATGTACTTAGGCCTCAAGGACACTTTTGTTTGAAAAGTTTGCTGTGTTTGCCTGGTCACTGGGGAAATAAGTACAGCCAGTGGAAAGGAAAAATAGAGAAGCAAGGGCTTGAAAGCCAAGATGGGCAGGCACCAAATATCAGTGTGGTGGCAAATAGCAGCAAGGTGTTTGCCAATAATGTAATGCAAAGCTTGCATCATACTGAACAAAGGTTGAGATTATTGGCGTTTGGAACACAGTATCCATCTGGGGGAAGACAGCATCAATAGTGCTTGCCCTTGCTGGATTTAGAGCCTTCTGTGACTGCAGCTTGGCTATTAAACTCCATGGTGACTCTCTCTTCTGGCTGAATTTTAGCCTATGTGCAGCTCAGTTATAAGATTCTGAGCAATCTCTCCAACTTTATGAGGATCCTGCCTCAATATTGGGAAAAAAGAGAAAAAAGTCTCTTTGGAACAGGCTATATTGTAAAGAACTCCACAGCTGAACGTTTCTGTTGTTCCTCTGAATGAGACAGCATTCTTCAAGTTGTGGCTGCTTTTTTTTATTGCTTGGATGTGAACACACATTTTCCTGAATTTTTTCTTTTCACTTATTGAAAGATGACAGTACAGGAAAAAGTTCATGCTTTTTTTTTTTTTTCTTTTTTTTTTTTTTGGTCAAGATCTACAGATCTGGAGGAATTAATTTCTTTTCTCATATAGGATAGCTGTCTGCTACCTTGTATCTTTGCCGCAGCGGAATTCACTCCCAGTTTCTAGCCCAGGGGACAAGGAGAGTCGAAAACCTAGACCTGTTCATTATGTATGCTGCCATTGTGCTTTTTAAAATTAAGTTGAAGTCTTGAAAGCAGGTGGAAGTAACGAGCACGTTGATTTAATTTGTATCTCTGAGTTGTCCAGGCTGTGTTGAAAATGCTCAAAATGTTCTGTATTACTGCAGGTCTGGGAGGGAGCCTCTGAGAGCAATGCTCATTGCCTTCTCCAGGCACCCAGCACCTGCTGCTTTCCAGATTTTAACAAAAGCTGCACTTTGCAGGTCCACACCTGTCAGGCATCAGTGGTGCTGCGGCTGCACTCACACCAAACATTATTTAGATGTTATGCATCCAATTGCTGCACACAAGGTGGGAGATGGGGGCCAGGCTTGCTTTGTACTGAGGTTGAACTGCTTCTGAATGGCTCTGTGCAGCTTCTGTGCTCACTGAAACCTTCCAGCAGCTCCTGGCAAGCCTCCCCTCACCCTGAGAGCTGCCTGCCCTGGGGCCACGCTGAGCAAACCTGCATCTCTGCAGGTGCACCCCTCCTGCCTCAGCTGGCCACCCACTGCAACATCAAGTGATGCAACAACAGCAACTGTGGGCTGCTCTTGGCTCCATCAGAACATCTGCTCGAGCCTTTCTAGCCCAGCATGGAAGAGCATTAGCTTGGTTTACAGCTTCTCTGGCTCTGAGAACATCAGGAAAAGCAGCCATCCATATGCTCCCTCTGGAGAGCAACCCCGCTGCAGGTGTGTCAGCTGCCTGCACTCACATCCACAGGCCTCTGCTCATCTCGTGTCACATCATCACAGCAGCAAATCTGTGTGGTTCTGCAATTATTTATTGCCATACAGAGGAGGCAGATGACCCAAGCAGTCTGGATTTTGTGATTCACATGAGGAATGGTACCTGATGTCAGTCAGAAAAGGAACAACGGGAGCTCTGAACAAATTTCCATTAATATAAGTTTTTCGTATTATGACATTTATTTCATGAAACATTAACTTCATTTTCTGCAGACTATTTTAACATTTAGAGTTAAAGGTTTTCTCTCACTTTTGCATTGCTAGATAACTATAATAATGCAGGGTGTATCATAAAGTTTACAGAGAGCTGTACGTCTCAAACTGGTACAGTTCAAAAATAGAAATGAAACAAAGTCCAAAGAGAAAACTGTCAATGAAAATTGGTAGCAATTGGATATGTATGTAAATTACAAAAACTAATCTACCGAGATTCATAGGGCAAATAACTCCAGCTACTATTACTTGGCACCAAATTGAAACATTTCATTGAAAGTGCAGCTGCTAGAGAAATGAACTGATAAACATAAATTGAACATAAATGGCTGCAGGCAAACTGGAGTGCCAAACAGGAAAGGAACAGGGAGAAAAAAATGTTGTTTGTATACGTATGTGTGCCTGTGTACAGAGTGTTATACACATAGAAACATCTGAGAGTCCCAGAAATGGAGGGGATTGTCAGGGATCCCCATCCCAGCAAGTTTTCCAGATGATAAACCCTCAGTCACTCTCCCCAGGAGTGGAGCCACTCCCTGGCTGTAGGTGGTGAGGTGTGTCCAGTAAGGGGCCCTGCTGCTGGTCACGGATAAAAGGGATGCAAGGATAAAATCATTGCTCTGAATTTCATGCCTTGATAACTGATGAATTTAATACATTAAGCTGTTATGTAAGAACTTATGTAAAGTCTTAGGCTGAAACCAGATATAATATTTAGGAATTTAAATATGAAATTACTCCATTATTCCCAAAAGTAAGAGGCAAATCTGAGGCTATTCGTTATCCCTCCTCCCCTTCCATTCTTTTCTCAGAGTCCCAGCTAGGTGTGTCTTTCATTTAATTCCTTTCCCTAAAGACACCCATTCATAAACACCAAAAATACACATCAATTAGTAAACACTAAAAATACATTTAAAACCAGGTACATGCATATGCACAAATAAATTCCCCTCCTCCTTCCACACACATAAATGCCTTAAATAATTTTCTGCAGTTTCCTAGGAACCACCCTACAGATGTGGTATTTAAGAGTGAATGTGTCTAACGTTTATTAGACTTGAACTGTATTGTGGGTAATTGTCCAGTAATAACCTTTGGTAAATTATATGAAGCCTTTACTTTACTTAACAGGGAATGCAGGCTCCCCAAACTCTAATATTATCATCATTCAAGATAATGAGCAACACAAACCATTCTATTACCAATCTAAAAGCAATAAATGTCAAAGTAAAGAACTATGCAATATTCTGGCCTGGAAGAACAAAGGACAAAAGTAATGATAATGCCTTTTTATATTTGCAGTCTATTATATCATGCATAACAAATGACCCTGTAATTGTAGACAGTGTTATTTTAACAGGTTGTAAAGAGAAAATGGTGGGGGTGGAAAGGGAGTGTTATGAACACTGCCCTGAAAAATGCTGTGGGGCTGGTAAATTGGAATACCTGATGATTTATTTGAATTTTATCCTAGAAACTCAGCTGGGCTATTCTGAAGATGTTTTGTTTATCACCATGATCATCTAGAGCTGTGCAATGTGACGCCAAGATCCTTGCTTGCAGTGGTGACGATTTTGCCCGTAACGTGGTGACAGCCCCAGTCCTCCTCTGACATCAGCATAAGCAAGAACAACAATACCTTTTAAAACACAGGTTATTGATTTATGGAGATTTATGGAAATTTCTAATCTGGTCATTTATAGACCTTCAGAGATCACACAGCCTTGGGCATTCATTCATTTTGAGCCTGGGGTTGCAAGAAGTAAGGGACTCTCTCTCTATTGCTGTGCATGTGGTGCTATAGGTTCAGGTGCTCCTGGGTTTGCAGAGTGACTTCACTTTGGGCTATCTTGGTCTAATTTTTTTTTTTTCTGAACAAAAAGAGAAGGTAGTAAGCTGTTTGATCAGCATTCACAGCAATTTTTTTAAAAAGCTGGGGGAGTGAAACTCAGGAAGCCTCAGGTCCCCCTTTATGAAAGTAGGATAATTTCTACTTTCTTGCACCTTATATTTATTGCCTAGTTTGAGAAAAAAATTTTAATAAAAAAATGCTGTCTCTCAGTTCACATGCAATTCACATCATTGTATGAATGTCTCCAAAGCACACCATTCACTAAAACCAATATTTAAATGACACCATGTGGTTGAAAGAACTAATTCATGCAGCTTTGATGTACTATGGAGGCAATTAGCACACCTGGTAATTATCCTTTAGATTTCATTCACCAATATGCACAGTCAAATTCTGTTACCAGGTACCCAGCTCTGAAGGAAATCTATCCATCCTGCTCTTTCTACACTTGTGGATTTAGCTGTGAGGGGAAAAGTTGAGAGTTCTTTGTCCATAAATGAATCCTTTGCTGCCAATATATTGCCTTATAGCTCATGTGATTTTTTATGCCTTTACACCCCCCCCATCCCAAGCCAAAAGATTCCATCAGATTCAGCAACCTGTAGAGGTCAAGACTTGTATAGTTTTATTAGATGAAATTGTATTTTGTCTTGCTTGGGTGCTCTGTTATTAAAGAGCACACAGATCACAGAATTATAGAATAGCTGGTTTTGGAAGGGACTCAAAGATCCTCAAGTTCCAACCCCTCTGCCATGGGCAGGGACACTCCCCACCAGACCAGGTTGCTCAGAGCCCCGTCCAACCTGACCTTGGACACATTCAGGGATAGGACATCCACAACTTCTTGGGGCAAGATGTAAAATATGGTATTCAACTGAACTAACCTTGCTTATATTTCCCTTATTAAGCTGGTCTAACAAGCTGCCTTTGTTGTATGCTTGCTGTTCATAAGGTCATGTTGCTTCACCACCTCAAAAATGCATCTGCAATGTTTGTCAGAGGGAAAACAAGCCCTCAGCATGAAGCTGTAAAATTTAGATTATTTACACTGTTTCTTAATAGAAGTACAGAAAAAAAAAAACAAAACCAAAAAACAAAACAAGCAGAAAGCAGTTTTTTCTACATATCTTTCTTTTCCAAGGAAAACAAATTATTAAACTTCTCAATATTTGCATTTTCCCCATCAGCATACATCCCAAACCTGTCAAGTGAATGGCAGGGGGTGGCAGTGCCTGTCACATCTCTGCTTTTGGAAAAGATCAGAACCTGAGCTTCCTGATGGCACAGCCATACAGCAGTTTCCATAGCAGACCTCAGAAAAGATGTTCTCCATGGGAGTTATTGATATCATGATTTTTCAGGTAAGTTCCATGATAATAATCACAGCTTGTGTTGTGTTTTATTTGTGCTCCTTCTTCCTCATATTTAAATGTGTGTTATGCATCTCTCTATATGTTCGTCTGTTTCTGTTTGTCTGTAATTTTATGGGGTAGCATCTGTGAGTGGTAGTTTTGTATAATAACATGAATATAAGTGAAATCAACAGTTGGGTTTAAGGGCTGTGTTCAGTAAGCAGAGGAGTTTTGTAGGACTTACTAGAAACTATGGATTGACTGCTACATAGCTGGTATGTGAAGAGGGGTTTAGTAAAACAATTTGTCTGGATGTCAAGATTATTGTCCTCTTTTCCAGGAATACTGCAGAAAAGAGACCTAGCTCCTTCCAGTCTGAAGAAATGTCATCATATATACAACAGAATTGTATTTTGGCTCACTGATTCCCCATCCCAAATGACATTTGGTTGCTTGTCAGACTTTGTCAAGTTCAGAAACAGTTTAGGAAAGAACATATGTGAATCCACCCTCAGACAAAAGTGTAAATGTTAGTGCTGCCATTGAGCTGGAGGAAGATAAGTGACAATGTCCAAGAGAGTTATTAGAAAACAATTAAAGTGTTTTGAAATTACTTATGTATTGTGTTTTTATTTCCAAAGTGAGTGGGAGACCCCAGGAATGTTACAAATATCAGCCTGAAAGCAAAAGTGTAGGACTTCAAATGGTAGTTCTGAGGTACAAGAATTTTCAGAAAGAAGACAAAAGTCTTCCTCTGTGGAAAAAAAAAAATGCAAGAGAAGGATATCACTAATGTAGTTTTCACCCCATTTAATAGTGCACAGGTGAGATTTGACACATCACCAGTAAAAATGAAAAGTAGGCTTTGCACAAATTAGTCTACAAATATGACTTATCCTTCTTGAACTACCTCTGCAAGGCTCAGAGGTTAGAGATTGCTTTCAAGCCACCAAACAAATTAAGAGTAACACAATTATAGCCCAGAACTGTCCTTCTTTCAGTCTTGTTCTGCATAGAGATGCAAAGCAAATTTATTAAGCTACATTTTTACTACCTATGCTTCACTAAAGATTAGAAACCTTCATCAGAGTCAACAGCTTTATGCTAAATTTTTGTATCAAATGCATGGTTGTGATGACTACAGCTTGGAGATTACAAGTTCAGCTTAACTGACTGTATCTTTTCTTAAACATTTCCAGTTTTCATCTAAGATTGTTAATAAGGTGTTAGGGAAGAAATTAGGACTTTCTTTCATGATCAATACTAAACAATAGAATGGGCACTACTGTAATGGTGCAACCAAGAGGAGCAAGTTCACTTTATCTGTCCATAAAGTGGGTATTTTAGTTTGGTTGATTTTTTTTTTCTTTGATTGTTTCTATAATAACTACAAATGCTTCAAGCTTAGTTGGGAAATTGAATATTCAGTACAGGGAGATTGTTGTGTTTTGAAAAGAAGTTTTTCTGAACTAGAATTTCTCTTTATGTACTTCGTCTCCCAAAATACCCTGTAAATGAACATTCAGGATTGAAGACAGTTGAACCATTTTGGTATGAAAAAGTTTTGCAATTACAGCAAAGCCAGATATATGTGCAACGTTTTGTACCACCTGCACCTGTAACAGCCATTGCAGTATATGAAAGGTCAATATTTCATCCTATATTGAAATAAACCTGCTGCCATACAATGCTTACTTTTCTAATAAAGGTACTTTTTTCTTTTTTCGTAGTCAAAGAAATCTTACCTCATCAATTTTTCAAGTATGTTTTCCAAGCATAGGATAAAGGTAGGAGGTGCGGATCTTCTAGACTTTGGTATTTTTAGTGGTAATAACTGACATATTCTTAACTAAAAAACGTCCTTAACTCTGTGTATCCTCATTTTGTGATTATGACTGAGGGGTTAATTGTGCTTCAGTTATAGAAAAGTTCAAATAGTACATATTCAGTCCAACTAAGTGTTTATTAATTATTTATTAATGCTATAATCAAGTTAAGGGAAGGAAGTAGTAGTACATTTTGAGTGCTAACAAGAACTGGTGGAAAGAAGGCTCAGAATGATATTTCCTATCATTTCTGTATACCTGGAAACACTCTCCCTCCCTACACTAACTCATAGGTGAGGTTTATGTCATCCCTCTCATCAGGTGTTCCTCAGTTCCAAGCTTCACTGTAGATTTGACTCCAGGAAGATTCAGAAAAGGTTTGAGGATTCAGCATAATTGAGCAAATCCTTCCTAGGGTCAGATCATCCAGATTTTCCTAAATTCAGGGCAACTGTTTTCCTCTGTATTGAATAGATTAAAAAGAAATATGTATTTCTGGATTTTTATTTGTTTTAATCTGTGAGGTTTCTTGCTGGTACTGCTTCACCCACACAAATCAGTCTTTTTAATATCAGACTGGTCAAGGTGATAGTTTAGGTAGAGACACTTTAAAGCCTGGTTTAACTGAGATTGGTTGTTGTGGTTTAACCCTTGCTGGAAGCTCAGTCTGCCCCAGCCCCTTGCTCACTCCCACCCAGTGAGATGGGGGAGAGAATCAAAAGAATCACAGTGAGAAAATTTGTAGGATGAGAAGCAGAAAGGGCTTGGATGTTGTGCAAACACTACTCAGCCACAATTAAAACATCCCCGGGTTACCAACGTTGTTTTCCAGCACAAATCCAAAACAAAGACCTATCCCAGCTCCTGTGAAAAAAAATTAACTCCACCCCACCTGAAACCAGCACAATAACCACAAAGACTTATTGCAAATTGATGAAGTATGCTGGCATGGTAGAGAGATTTGATTTATCTAAACAAATTTAGATGCAGGCTGGCACATACCCACCAAACCCAGCATCTGGGAGCCCAGCAAGGGCTGTGATCTGTTCATTGCTTCTCCATGAGCTATGAAAGAGCTGAAAAGTTGAAGAAGACATGAAAAGGCTTGAGGAAAGCCCAGGCAAACTGCCCAAAGAGCTGCTCTGCCTATCTTATCCTCAGACAATGCATTTTGCACATCAATGGAGGGTCCATGCATCGTGGAGATGGAGAACTTGTGTTTAGCACGGAATGATAGTGCAGGGTCTTGTGGGACTTCCACAATTTCAGATAATCTTGTCACATATTCTTGGGAAGGAAGTGCTAATTAAAAGTATAAAAAGAGCATATGTGGTATTTGTGAAGCTGCTATCCAAAGCTGTATTGCTGCATCTGCTGTGCATTGCAATTAGCCAGAGTTAAACGAGAAAATAAGATAGCTGAGGTCTGCACTTCTAAAACTCCCAATCCCTCCCCCAAGAAAGCAACCACAGTGCACCTGTAATGCAGGAGTGGCAAAAGGAAAATTCCAGCAGGTGACTTTGCTCTTGGGGTTTTGCTTCGGTCTACATACAGCATGGAACTGATTTTCAAGCTTTTGAAACTGGAAGTGACAATAGAGTTTTTGGTGTGGCACAGGGGGGAAAACAGGATCAGATGCTATATGTATGTTATATGTAGATGTTCTCTGCATGGCCCACATCAATGTCTCTTCATAGTGCTATAGGTACCCACCCTACTCGGACTTTTTGTTAGTAAAATTGAAGAAAAAAAAAAAAGAAAGGTGCAACTTGCAAGGCAAATTCATAATAATGGATCCTTCCAGGATAAATATTTAATTCAATGAAAATTTTCTAGATTTAATAAAAAAAAAGGTATTTATAATGGCCTTATTTTTCCATAAGTGTTCTACATTGTTCTGTGACTTCAGCTCTATGACTCTTTTATTGAATGCTATTTAATAGCTATGATTACTCTGGTTTTGCAGCGTGGTGAGGATTGTAGGGTTTTTGTTTGTTTTTGCACACCCCCCTGCATGTAGGATTCAAACAAGCTAATAGAAATGTGAAGTTAATAATCATAACTGCAGTGACAAATTTTATTGGCAGGCTTCATCCAGGCTAAGATTTCATCTGTAGTTTTTCATGCTGCTTCTATCTGCAATTCAGAGCCACAGACAGACATTAGATCAATACAGGACTCTTGCCCATAGCAGAATGCAGGAGTTCTTTCTGTTCCAATGTTACTAAAATTTATTACAACAAGTTCTTAAAAACAAAGGAATGATATTAATAGAAAACCACTATTAATATTAGGAAAAATAGAATGAAATAAAGGGGATTTTTCTGTGTTGGTTTTGTGTCATGGGGCCCATCTTACATCTTAAACTATAACTTATGGTGGTGCAATGACTTTTAGTGTCCTTCAATATCAGCACTCTCCTCTAATTACCCACAGAAGCCACAGGAGAAGAAAGGAGGAGAAAAGCAATATTGGTACAGCATTTTCTTAATGGTTGTTTCACAGTTTTGAAATATCAGAGGACAAGACACTTCAGAAAAAACAAAATGGAAGAACAGTTTGAAGCCCTCTGATTTACAATGACTTACCTTAGTGATGTTGGTTTTTTTAATTTTAGCCATTTAGTTGTTTTATTTGCTGTGGGTTTGACAACAATCCTTGGTGCTTATTTTTGCTTGTAGGATTCCTTCTTTCTGAATCATCTTTTTTATTTATGAAAAAATTTCCTTTGTAAGTCAGGAAGACAGGCAATTCTATCACAGATGGGACCCAGCCCTCAGGGAAAACAGGTGACCTTCCCAGAAAGTGTCTGAATTTCCTATTTCTGGTGTATTTTATTACTAGGCAGTCTTCCAGTTCCACGTGTATGAAACACACTGGGAAAGTACATATACGATAGATGGGAAAGCACATATACTATAGTGCTTTTAGCACTAAATATACCAGAAATTAATTTCTTTTTTCAGCTGTTTTTAGAGGTTTATGGGATGCTCTTCATCAATAAAGTTCCAAAGTACTTCTAATTAGAACAGGGTGAATTATTCATCCCAAACAATATTTACTATGAATTTATGCTTCCCATTTCCTGGAAGAACACTGGTTTTGTGCTTATTGGGTGGGACAGCATGCATGCTGCTTTCCAAGGGCTCTCAATTTCTGGGTTACAAGGTGCACCTATGAATTTTGTATCCCAAGGCTTTTGTTTTCCTTCAAAGGTGATGGGGGATGTTGTTCCCTCAGGAGCAGCACGGAGGAGTTACTCCTCATTATTTGCCTGGTAACTGCTGAAGCAAAGGAGAGGTTTCTGAAGGTGTGACCTTTCTCTGGAGGGAAATATCCTGTTTCAGAATGGCTCACAACCAATCGATTTGTCATTCACACACATTTGTGGTTCACTGGTGCTTTTTTGTTCAGGGCCAGCTCAGCTTCATTAATATTATTTCTTGTGGTCTGAGCACCTCCTTTTGAGGTCAGCAAAGCTTTTTTTGGCTCTGGCTTCCAGAGTGTGTGTAAACTCATCTGAACTAATCTGACCTGAGTTGTTAGGAGGTGTTAATAGGGTCTGGCAGCTTGCCTGCTCAGTCCCATGGGGTGGGTAACTGGGGCTTTCTCTGGATCAGCTCACTTGGGCACACAGTTGAGTGCTGGGCTCCAGCACAAGCCATGATTTATCTCTGGATGTCAGGTCAGCTCCCCTTGGCCACTTGTTTCTCCCCACTGGGATGGGGTAGAGAATTTTAAGGGTAAAAAGGAGAAAATTCCTGAGTTGAGATCAGGGCAGTCTAATAGATAAAGCAAAAGCTGCTCACACCAGCAAAGCAAAAAGAATTCATTGATCACTTGGCATGGGCAGGCAGGTGTTCAGCCATCCCCAGGAGAGCAGGGCTCCATCACACATAGTGGTGTCTTGGGATCACAAATGCCCTAACTCTGAACATCCTCCCTTCTTCCTCCAGGTCTTGCTGCTCAGCATGACCCCAAATGGTCTGGGCTATCCCTGTGGTCATTTGGGGTCAGCTGTCCTGGCAGGATGGTGTGAGAAACAGAAAAAGCCTTGTTTGAGCAGTAACTGAAACATCCCTGTGTTATCAACACAGGTTTAACCACAAATCCAAACCTTAGCCCCATACAAGTTCCTAGGAAGATAAAACATCCTTCTCTCATTCCTGTTCTGCTCAGCGGTGCTCATCTCTGACACTATGGTGCAGTTTAAGTAGTTTGTCGTGGTCTTTTCTCCTTTTTAGGTGTGGAAGGTGTTTCAAATGAGAGAAATTTTTGGGGATTAGGTCCATGGTGCCTGCAGGAAAGTTCCTCTTGCACTCAGGCTGTGTCTTGAGCATTCTCTCAGATATAAGGAAAAAGAGATTCCTTTAGAGAAAAGGTAAGAAAGTCCCAGTTTTCATGTTTGTAGACATAAATTTACAGTAAGTCTACAGTGTAGTCTAAGTAGTTGCAATACAAAGAGTATTGTAAAGAAGATAAAAAGAACAAAGTCTTTAAGAAAATTTAAGTATGGTGGGTGCTGATTGTATTAATGTGATTTGAGAATATATTTTTCTTGCAATTGTCTTCACAAAATGTCACAAAGTAGATCTGAAATGGTTTTTGCTGCTGATAAAACCATAGCTTTTTTGGTTTTTTTTTAAATATCCTATGTAAAATCCCTGTCAGTTTGTCAATTTATACACCTTTCCTAATCATCCATTTCTTGTATGATGAATTGCCATTCATCCCAATTGCCAACAATAAACAAACTAGTCTGACATTTTCATTTATGTATCAGTTTTGTTTTATTAAAAAATTGGTAGTAATTATTTTGGTTTAAATTTAAAGGTCTGGGGTTTACTTGGCTGGTTTGGTTTGGTTTTGTTTTCCCCATATCATTGCTTGACCTAGCAAAGACCAAAGACACTAAATGAAGGTTAAACAGATCCTTAATATAAAAAAAATAAACAAAAAGGCAAATTTATCTGATTATTCACAGGACTGCTTTACTCCTGATATTTTGGGTAAAACTGATAAAATCAATGCTGATTGCCAGTGAAGGTAAAATCACTCTGTGCTTAAAATTTGCATTCTCTAAGGAGTGGAATCCATTTCATACCATCAAAAAGACAACATTAATTGTCACCCACGTGATGCACAACATTCATGTTGTCCCAGAAAGTTTATGTACCATTTAATATTTACTCAGATTCTTTGTAACAAAGGTTTTATGACCTGCCTCGTGTAAGCTGGTAAAGCTTGAAGAGATGTTTCCAGATGAGTGTGGCATATATATTCCCTCAGAGACTATAAAAATGTTGTACCTGAAGATAATTTTACCTCTGTCTGTGAGCAGCATCACCATGTCTCATTCTCCAGCCAAATCTGCTCTTACAGGTTCTGTTTCTTGCAAGAACTGCAGATAACCAGGAGAGGAGTAGGAAGGGATAGGAGGAATTCTGAGGGGGAGCAAGTGAAATAAAAGTTTTCCTTTTAGAGGAGATAAAGTGATTTTCAAAAGACTTGAAAGATTAGGGTAAAAAAGAAAAGGTTTACTATGCATTTTAGTGGAAGACTCCTCGATGAGTTGCATGATGAGTTAAAGGAGGTGTTTGGCCAGCTTGCTGCAACAGGATGTGGTTCCTTTCACCTTGTTCATCACCAAAAGTTAAAGCTGCAGCATTATGAATCAAGGTTTCTTTGTTCTTTGACTTTACTGCAGTCCAGAAGATCTAAATTTTGCTGGCTTCTTCCCCTGACCTACCACTGAGAGATCTTATGTGATCTTTTTCTCCATTTGATCACCTCTGCCTTGCTTAATTAATATCCAGGAAAATTCCATCTCCTACCATCTTACAGAGAGATGCTGACTTCTGTCCATACCTGTGCATATAAACATAAATAATGGTAATCCCAAAATCACAGTCACCTGTCCTCTGGCTCCCCACGACTCTGTGGAGCCCAGCCTCCCTCCAGGGTGTGGTAGAAAAGTGGAGGCTGACAGAAAGCAAATATTCTGTGAGGAAAATGACATAATAAAAGCAGGACTAAATGGCTTCCTATCCCTGGGGATATTTTAAATGACGCAAAAAATTTCAGCAAATAAGCCTGTCTGAGCACATTGCTGCCAAAATTACTGTAAGAGGTACAGGACAGCATGTCTTTATTAATGTCATTTGGTTTTTTTGTGTCATTTGTTTTTTTTTGTGTGTGTGTGTTTTGTGCTCAGTTTTGTGGCTTGTTTGTTTTCTTTTCAGTTTGTTTGTTTGTCTTTCATTAAAAACATGCCTCAGTGTCTCTACCTGCACTCAGTGAAGTTTAAAAAAATTCCCTATGTGTCAGAATGCAAGTAAAATAATCTGTCTTCCAAACTCTTTTTCTCTTCCTCAGATATCTGTTCTTCCCTTCATCCTAGCTCCTTCCATTGCCTTAAGACAAAATCCTCTCATGTGCTTAGGAAACTATATTTCCTCAGAAATTAAGGATTTTCCTTGGTTCTTTCCTCTGTTTTTTTATTAAACTATTTAAAATAAATATTTTATTTGAGATAAGGAATAAGAAGTGGGAAAGAAGTGACCTAGTTTCCTTCTTCTTATTATGAGGTATTTTCAGTAATTCTTAAGAGGATTTCCTCAAATGTCCTTTCCAATATTCTGCTTTCCTTCCCATGATCTCTTTTGTTTTAATATTCATGAAGAACCTGGAGCTGGGTGAGATGTAGCTCTGTCACTTCAGAAGGTGAGAGGAGCTCAGTGAAAGGAAGTTTATACTCTCAGAAGGCAGAAATAGAGAGTGTGTGTGGGAGGATTAAGGGAGTCTTTCAGAGACAGCAAAATCTTGCTTTTCTAGAAAGTAAAAAAATCAGATATTATGAAGTAGAATGCTTAAAGTTCACAAGGCAGTTTGTCTGACATTCTCACATGCCCTCCTACAATCTTGGGATTTCACTGAAATAATTCTCTTTCTTCCAAGTTGAAATTGAAGTTTGAAACAAAGTTAGCATAGACACATTTACATTTTAACTAAGGTCTAGTGATTTCAACCTCTCTCAGTTAAATACAGGCACCCACCTGACTAAATGTATCCTTATCCACAGGACAATTGTATTGGTCCATGGACAGACATTTCATTTGCTTCTCACATGGAGTTTAATTCTTTAGAATCCAAATCTGAAAGTGTTGAAGTTAGCTTCAAAATACGAAATTTTTCATATGGAGCACTGGTACCATTTACAGTCATTTAGATCATAATTACCTAAACGGCTTTTTATTTCTTTCAAGTCTGTTGAGATCTTAAGGACATCCTCAGCTGGTTTATCTGAATTTAAGTCACAAGTTATAAGAGGAGTCAGAGTTCTAAATCTCTTAAAGCAGTTTATCTTTCACCATAACAAGTACAATAATTGACATTTTCAAGTTTGACTGATGACCTGAGGATTCCCCCTTGCAGGGAGAGGTTTGCCTGGGGAATTTTGTTTGGGAAGACCCTGGGAATTCAGTTGGCCTACTGGCATCCAGCTGCTTTGCAAAGGTAGTTCTTGTAGATGATATTAAATTATAGAGGACTATTTTGACAAAATGGGAACGTTTGGATGTTTAGTCATAAGTATAGGTCTCTACTCTGGAGAAGAGATAATTTTTTCATAACAAGAGTCAGAACAGAGACAAGATAAGAATTCTGAAGGCAGAATTTTTCACAAAATGTTTCTGATTTCTTTTTTTTTCTTTGATGCATATGGCAGGACAAAACTCTAATGGCACTATGGAACTTGGACCTGAGGAAAGATAGATTTCACCTTAGCAGAAGACAGCCAGTAATTCTGATAAAATGTAGAATTTGTATTTAATTTAATTTGTCTTCTTTTCTGGAGCATTAATGAAAGTAACATATTTATTTGTTAACTTATATCCTGGCCTTGAAAATAATTTACTTGGCATTGTCTTGGCAATTTTGCTTTAAAATGCAAGCAAAATGAATGTGATGTAAGGTTTTTGTTCCCCTCCTGGAGCTTGCCCACCGTTCAGTGTTTCAACCAGAGAAATTTGTTTCCTGCAGGCGTAGCACTCACATCAAAAATGAGAAGTGCTGACAAACAGAGCATCTCTGTAGACAGTGACAAGCTCTGTTTGAAGCCAGCAGCATTTGGGACTTTATTTTTTCTCCTTTTAAATGCAAGTACTAAAGTTTACTGTGTTGCTGAGAGAAATCTGAGACATGACATACCTGTTGGCATTTCTGTTGTATGAAGACTTTACTCTTAATCCATGGTTTTTGCCAGGCTATCACTGGCACACAGCACTCAGAAGTGGGTATGATATTAGCAAGGCTTAATTTGTCACTGAGACTTTTCTGCACGTAATAAGTCCATTTTTTTTTAATTTTTTTTTTTTTTTTTTTGTTAAAGAGGAAATTTCTGAGCCTTCCATAAATAAAACATTGTTGGAACTGTCAGCTTCTGGCCGCTGGTGTACAGTGAAACCAGTTTATTTTTCAACTTCAGCATTCTCTGGAACCTGATTGATTTTTATATTGCTTTTCTGCTTGAACATGGATTCCATCTTCCCAGATGAAAACCTGATACCCTTTCTTCATGGAGCTCTGGACACATGATAGCATTTAAAAAGAAAATGTCATTTTGTGCCTGCTGAAGGTGTGATGAGATGTGCTAGCCTGGCAGGTCTGGAAGCTGCTCCACAATCAGAGACATTAATGTTAAACTGCAGCATAAGAATTGATAAATTCAGTAATCTCATGGGTACTATTTATTGAAAATATCATCTTGGTTGGGTTGGTGTTTCTGTAGAGCAAGAGCAGCTGTGCTTTGAGGAACTGTGTTGTTTTAGAGGGAAGTGACCTGTCTAAAGGAAACTGGGAGTGTTTATGGCTTTCAGATGCTTCTCTCTAGAAATCAAATGGTTATTCCAGCATATTTCATCCTGTGTCTTATAACTGGCAATTAAAAATTAATTTTTTCCAAATGAAGGACTCTCCTGAGAGGGGATGTTGCAGCCTCTGTCGCTGTGTATGAAGCACTGAGCACTCAGTTCTAGGAGCAATAAACCAAGAGCTTGTTTGAATTGTGAAAACACAAGGTGAAAAGTGCTGACTTCAGTGTGGAAGAGTTAAATAGAAAAATTTCAGCTACTTTTTTTTTTTTTTTCAGCTACTAATTTTTTTGCACTGTCTGCACTATCCCCAATAACCTTGGTAGTGTGATGATTTTTTTTTTAACCTTCTCTCTATAAAGGCCTTAACAATATATAAAAGAAACGCTAGCACCAGCCTTCGCTGCATTTTCCAAAGGTTGTTTGGCTACAAATTTTTTTGTTTTCTTGAATTCTTGTGTACTTTTAAGCTGTTTAGTGATTTGTTTTGGCTTCTGTTGAGCCACCTATTTGTCTCCAAATTACAGTGGCTGTTTCCACTCTCCTCCTCACATCCTGATTCAGAGGAGGACACAGGGTGTCTCTGCAGCCTGGGCAGACTGTCAGTCACTTGGAAAAATGCCTGTTGGATCAGCTCCAGCCTGCTGAGAGCCAAGCAGGCTGATGGCATTCATCTTGAGACAGTCAGCACTGGGAGATTAGAAGAAATACAAGTTTGTATAGTGCAGGGGCTATATATGTATATATTCATCTACAAATCTATATATATATATATATATATATATATATATATTTAAAATGACACCTGGAAAGTACTGAAAGATTAAATGCAGACAAACTCTCTCCCTGCAGAAGGCCAGGAGCTGGAAGGGATCACCACCCCCTGCCTGGGCAGCCTGGAAACAGCAGCTCAGCCATTGACGCTGGTTGTGTGCCCTGGAGTTGTCCTGGTCCATGGGGGTGCCCTGCTGGCCCTGTCATTTTGAACCCCCGCAAAAAGAGTTGGAGAATTGATGAGCAGAAATTTGAGGAGATGGTTTCATCTGTGCAGTTGGCTTGTTGGTAAGATCTGAGAGTATCAAACACCCAAATGAATGTGTATCTCAGTCTATTCCCAGAAACTGAACAGAATGTGTCTTTTATAATGTTCTGGTGCTTGAAGTACCCAGCCAGCTCTTCCAAATTCAGTGTGTGCCTTGCCAGTCAACAGTCTCACAGAAATACAGTGCTCTAGATGAGCCAGGATAAGCAGAATAATATGTATATATATATATATTTATTAATACAACATAATGTGCAAACTATTTCATGTTGATAGGCTTTCGTGTCTGATTTTCTTCTGAGGTCTAAGTGGAGTGATATTTTATAAATGTCATACCAGGTCCCTGAACATTGTAGAATATAAACATGTAAAAATTGGGCTGATGCTAAAATTATATTAACCAAATAACTCAGAATGCAAAAGCTACATTTCCATGAAAATCTCATCTCTCAGTGGCAACACCAGGTCTGGTCTATCTGGCAGAAAGAGGAAAAGTGAAGAGGAGATGATCAAGAACAGAAAACAGCTGGGTAAATGTTATGCTTATCTTGAACTTGGATTTATGTTAAGAAACCGTATTAATAACCAGAGAAGATAACCACATAATTTCAAATATTAAAAAGTAATTAAAGTGTTAAAAGGCTGAAAAGGTTCACTAGGTTTTCTTTTTATTATTCAGTTCTAATAGCATTAACAGCTTTTTGTTTAATCTTGGTTCTTTTAGCTTTTGCATTTTCTTGTATCCAAAATTTTACCAATTGTAACCAAAATTTTACCTCACTTTTTCAGCAACAGAAAAGAAAACAGAGAGGAAAAGGAAAGAGTGTTTCCCTCAGAATCTTAGGACTCTGAATCACTCAAAATATGACTCAGAGAAGGTGAGAGTCCCTGTATTAAAATAAACATGTAATTTTAACCCTAACCATCATGATAGCTTTATTCCCATGAGCATTGGATTGAAGAGAGTAATTAAAAAACCCTTGGAAACTGAAAGAAGTAGGAGAGGAAACATCTATCCAAAATTACCACTGTAAAAACCAGACATGATGTTCTGAGTGGTTGTGTGTCACACTTGGGAAGGGAGGGCTGTGAAGGTAACTTTGAATGTATTTGTTCTTTTAAGGCACAGGTGACAAAAAGAAATAGAGATGCTGGGTGTAGTTATGCTCATCTAGAGCTCAGTCATTTGCATCAACCTGCATTGCAGCACATTCAAACAAAGTGGAGACAAAACCCACTGAATGTTCTACATCACAGCAGAACAGAAGGAAGCCAGAAAGCAGAATCTGTGCCCTACTGGTAGATCTGAAAGCTTTTTCTCATTCAGATTAGTACATCTGCTACTATGCCAGAACATTTTTGATGAGGGGATAAGGGGGTGGTGCGGGAGAAAGGTGCTTCCATGAAAAGCCAGATTAACAAAAAACTTTCTCAGGACAGGGATCTGCTGCTGTGCTTCTGTGCCCCTGCAGCTTCCATGTGCACACACAGGCTGGGCTGTACCTCATCAGCCCTGATGGAATTGGAATTAAGGTTTCCTACAGAATTTGAGCAATCCTCAGCTGCTCTATTTCCCTTTGTTTTCACAGATTCTAGAGGGTTTATTGCTTAGATTGAAGAAATTGCTACAAGGGGGACTGTGAAGGTTGTACAGTGAATTCAGTTTCCCAGGGAGAGTCACAAAAATGAATAAAGCTTGCAGAAGAACCAACTTACATCTTCTGCATTCATGGTGATGTACTGAATTTTGGAGTCCACCTTGCACTAGAACCTGTTCTGAAGAAGTTTGTGCACATGGACAAGTACATAGATGCATACGCCTAGTCTATTAAAAAATATTTCAATGTTAATTAGAAAAAACAAACTGTACATTAATATCACATATTATAATATCACACAGTATTTGCCAAATCACTGAAATGTTTTGTTTATTTATATTAAGCCTGTTTATGGATTGAATTGCCTTTGGATAAATTAAACAATGATTCCCACCAGCAGTGCACCCAGCAGGAGGTTTTTTGGTTCTCCTTTAACCAGTTGCTTTCAGGTTTTTTGTTGGGGGTTTAGAAAGGAAATATTTCAAACGGAGCTAATTTGATGTTTCTAGAAGAGCAGCCTTTTGTAAGATGCTTTGATTACAGGGCAGAGCAGCTTCTATAAAGCCCTCTTTGGCTAAGTAGGGCTTCTTAACTCCAAACAGGGGGAAAAAATTACAAAATGACTGCTCAAATGAGTATAACAAGAACAAGGAAGAAAATCTTAACAAGCCCTGGGAGGCAGATCTTTAGCTGAAATTCCCACATCAGTGTGTGTATGTGCCCCTCAACTTCAGCATCACTGAGGTTCTGTGCAAGCCCTGTCCTGAAAAGGTACTCAGGGGCTTTTTTCTTGTGTACAGCACTACCTCTTTTGGTTTGTTTTCAAGTCACTAAAAGAAAGCAAATCTACATTTTTAGTCACATTGATAATTCTTTATGTTTCTTGCAAATTATGTCTTAATTCTGCTTCCTTGTACTATTGCAATATTTTTCTGTGTCTCTGTTTTCTATCTTACAAAATATTCAAAGTAGAAAGCAGGGAGAAGAAACAGAGAGTTGGTGAGGAGATGCAGGAACCTTCAGAAAATTAAATTCCTTTTCCATTTAATCTTTTATCCTGTGTGCAGAATGTCAGTGTTGCAGGGTAAAACAATATTTGGGTCACAGGTTGCTTTGTATTTTGTGGATTTTTGCAGTAAGAGAATTCTCACTGCCAGTATCTCATGCAAGATGACTGCTGTAAAATTTGACTTTGCAAGCATTGTAGGCATTAAAAAAACACTTTTAAGGGATTTGGTTTTGTTTTGTTGGGGGTTTTTTAAAGGTGGATTGCTATTTAAGCAAATTTGATCTCGGGCTGCCCCTTGGAAACTGTAGTTCAGTTTCTTACTTAATTTCTTAGCTGTTTTGTTGGCTTTTTTTTCCCCCATCAGCAAAAATAGCATCCTCAAGATAAAAGCAGAATGTAAACAAACTCCATTGGTTATTCCAATTGTTTTTTCCTGCTTGTCACTTAGATTAACTTTTTTATTTTTGTGTAATTGGAAAAAGTGATAAAGAGAATTAAATATAAGTGGAAAAGCCACATAGAAGACTCATGTATGGAAAGTCTTACACAGCATTCTGCACAGCTCTGGACCCATGATCAATAACAATCTCTTTTCAAAGAATCTGAAGTTAACATCAGATTTTATTCCTCAACAGAATATCAAAAGAATAAAACAAAATGAGGAAATTGCCTCCCAGGTGCTGCTTTGATATCCCACTTGTGAACATCTCCTTGGCAATGCCATCCAAATTAGGTAGGAACAACACAAATCTATATGAACTTGATAAATGCTACAATTATGTATTGATTTTTTTCAGCAGGCCTTTTACACGTTGTTAATGGCTGTGGTTGAAAGCGGCTTAACTCGCAATTCCTGGTCAGCTGTAATTCATGTTCCAGCATTTCTTTGGAGTTGATTGACTCTTGCCTGTAATTGTGGTTTACATCCTTCTCTTCCAGCCCTGGTTTAATAGGTGTCTGCAAGATATTGTTGCATGATGCAGGCAAGCTCAGGATTGTAAATTCCTCCTTTACAGCCCTGCAGCCCTGGGTGCCTCACCTGTGCTTCCTCAATTTGCTGAAAGTCTTGAAGTCTCATAAGGAGGCATTGGCCTCACTCTCCAGTATTTTGCAAAAAGTGAATTCTGACTTCTGAATTTGCTTCTTGTAGCTCAGACATAGGAGGAGGAATATGAGAAAGATGGGAATATTACTTTATTCATATTAATTTCACTGACTTTTGTTTTTCTGTGTGTGCAGAACTGGGATTTTTTGCCTCCCTAGTAGAAATTAGGGAGCATTGAGCTCATCTGCATCATCCCTAACACACCTCTGCCACAAGTGAAGCTTGCAGAACCATTCCAAAGCACAAAGAAACTCAAAATAGGAATTCATATAAGAATAATACAGACAGCAAACAGTATCTTCAGAGGTGCAGAACAGCACCTTACCAAAGAAGTTAGGAGATTTTGGGTAAATGAGCCCTGGAAATTCCTGATGCCCAGTTTGTGCAGATCTGACTTTTTAAGAGCACAGGACAAGTACATTTTCAATGTTTAAGAGTTCTCAGCAGATTCTGATAATTTCAAGGAACTACATAAAATTATTCTGATCAATAATTTTCTATTTCATAAGAGAATTACACAGTGAGAAACTCATGGTGTATCTGCCTTTTAAGAAGGCTCACTCCCCTGAAAAAAGGTTGCAGATATATAAAATGGGAGACACGATAAATACCTTTAAGATGATCAAAAAAAGAAAATATCAAGAGTACAGAAACATTTAGAACTTTAGCTTCAGGGATATTGGAGAATAAAGGAACAGTGAAACAGCAGGAACTTCAGAATTCATGAGTCTTTTTTTTTCTTTTTTTTTTTTTTTACTTGAGAGGATCTTTACTAAGAAAATAATTGCAAAGTGTGCAAGTACAGCACTCAGTGTTCTGTAAGCAGTACTATCACAGATGTAGTTTTCATGACAGAAATTAATCAAAAGACTGTGTGGGAACTGCAAAGAGCAGGGAAAAATCCATTCAGGATGGAGGAATTAGATGAAATTATAATGCACCTCATAACACTAGTTGTTAAGTGTTGGTACTCTTAAATTCATTACCTGCTCTGCAAGAAAAACCTCACAAAAAGCAACATGGATTTTGTACTTGTTTTGTAGAGATTTCACCTGCTTGGACAGGAACATGGAAAAGGGATTTCTTTAGTATGCTTGCAGGATCTTTTCACCAAACAAAAGGAACAAGAACACAGTCAGGTTTTGACAAAATTAATAAACAAGTTGGTTAAAATTTGCTTTGTTACTTAATGTCTTCAATTACAGTTTGATCATCTGTTGGCTTGAAAGTGTGAAGTGAGAGCAAGAGAATCACCAGTTCAAAAACTCACTGCTTAAATTGTCAAAACAGACCTAAAAGAAACATTCATCATCTTATTTACAAAATGTTTTTCCAAATAAATGCTGTGTAAAATTTGGAAGGTCTTTGCTACGTATTGATCTAAGACTGTAACTTCTTTGAGATAAATTTACAAAAAAAAGAAAATTCCATTTGTAGTGCATTTATCCTCTACAGATGGGGTAAGATATTATATATTAGATATCATATTTGTACCTGGTATATCTGTTTCAGCTTTGTAAATGACAGAAAACTTGTGACAATCCATCTCCTCAGCTAAAGGTGAGAATAGAACCTGATCAGCTACAGCAGGACCCTACTAGAGAAAAGGAATATGGGATCAGGGAATGTGTGGGTGACACACCACAGACAACAGTAATTACTATATATACACATGACTCTTCTTGTTCTGTGTGCTGTTCATATCCCGTGAGATCAGTATATAGCATGTAATTAACAAAAAACCGAAGCACAGCTCTGTCAAAAGCATCCCCCAGCTTTGATGTTTCTGCAATGAAAGAATGTTTGCTAAAACAATTATTGATTTCCATGCAGCAAACATGCCATTGTCTGAAGTGATCATTCTTTATGGGAAACTGCTTGGTTCCCTTTCTGGGGTGTGGGTTCAGTACCATCCATCTTTAGCAGGGCTGGGAACCACCAGGCTGTGACACCTTAATGCACTGACCCTTCATTCCCTCAGCAACTGCTGCAAGAAAAATTGCAGGAGCTTTGAGAGGTTCAGCTGGTTGCAGGTTAAAGAGCAATGTTCAATGAACATCTAAGGCAGGCAGACAAGCTTCTCTTATTCCCATTAATTTTAGAGGAGAGATTTCTGCAAGTGAATTGTTTGGCTCCTTTGAAGATCTACAACAGTGCAGCAGAATTCCAGAATTCCGTGAGTGGAGAACTCATTTGATAGATTGGTTTCTGGGAATTTTTTTTTTTTAAGGTAATCAAAATCCATCTGTATTTGCTTCATTCAGTTCTGTCAGCATTACTGGTGCTATCTGCCCCTTTCCCTGCTGTCAGCACTCCCCACAGATCCCATGGAGTGCACAGGTCACAGGAACTGCTGTGTTCTGCAACCCTTGTTTTCCAGTGTGTGGTACAAACATCCCACAGCACAGGTAAAGGTTGCACACTTCACCTACAGACTGATAAAGATCACAGCTCTAAGGGAGGAGAGGAACTTTCACTTGCATCTGAAGCATGTGAATTGAACTGAGTTTTCTCTTCTAACTGCAGCTATGGTTCACCTTTCCTTCTTCATAAGTTTTCTTTTTTTCCCTCATGCACAATAATTACAATGCTGATTTTCAATCCTTTGGAAAGTTAAAAGCTTTATCTGCATTTTCCTTCTGAAACAATAGCTTCAGTTACCACATGGGTTCTCTTTTTGTCTCGGATGTAATTTTTCTTATATTACTGTTTCATAAACTCTTTCAGATATATCTTAATCAATTTTTGTTTCTGGCTCAGTTTTGAAACTGCTCCAACATTTGTAGCTCTAGTGAAGCAAAGCACAAATTTCTCCTTAAACACTCTGAAAATGTCTTCCACTATTTCTCGAAAAGTAGGAAATCAAGATTCATATTTCTTCATTTTTTCCAGACTTATATTGAATAGATTTTGATTTTCCAAGGGTGAATTATAGACCTGTGTTTTGAGTGGTTTTACTTTGCAAAATTTTCTCTTGTTTCTAGCCGATTTAATACATTCCAGATGAAATTGAAAAGTTAGAGGGGTTGGTTTGTTTTTTGGTTGGGATTTTTTTTTTTTTTTGGTCATTTTTTTACAGTTGCTTTTAGTGACAGGTAGGAAAAAATGCAGCAGCCTTATGGTCAGTCTGGGAAAAGAGAAGAGCTACATTTTCTGACTTTCATAGTGGTGAGGGTTTGGTGATGCACAGCACAGTTAGCCAGGAGCAAGGATACTGCTACCAGTAGAAACTGAGAGAGAAAAATAGAAATAAAAAGAGAGATGCCGGGATCTCGAGCAAATTATTTAGCTTGCCTGCAGGCCCCTGAAACAAACCCCAGTGCCAATTCACAGACACTGCCCTGGAGTCAGTGAAACAAGTTTTGATCTACAATCACCTCGATCATTTGAGAAATAGAGCGCAGTGATGCTATTTCATCTGACTCAGAGTCTGCCAGGCTCTTTCCAGCTTGCAGATTTACACCAAACACAATTTCATCCTCCAAGGATAATCCAGAGCCCCATGGTACTGGCTGGCTTAGTTTATAATTACTTGCTTGCTTCTAGATGTCTTCTGTGATACCTGTTATGTATAATTGTGTAGCTGCTTGGGTGGAGGGTTTCACACATCTCAATGCACTCATGGTGTATCCCCTATCTGCCTAAACATCTCACAAATTATTTATCACCTTACTTTATACAGGCTTAAGTGTTCTGGCATGTCAGTAAATTATTTGGTAATTAGGTAACATTGTCCATCAAAAAAACGTGGTTTTCAGAAAATTGAGGTGACAGCACTGGGAAAGTGCTCTGATGGAAGCTCTGATGTTACACTAATTTCCCTGTGGCAGTCCAGCAGGGATCACAGCTGGAAGATGGCTTTTGTGCTCCATCCCACCACCTTCCTCAGTCTCCTCCTTTTTCTGAGGCACTGTCTCTCCAGGTGGAGCAGCTTGCACTGCAGTGTCTGAAGGAACACAGAGAAATGAAGCACTGCACTGGTTGGGTGTGCTGGAACAGGGTGATTTACACCTTCCTCTTCAAAGCATCTCATATGCCAAGATCAGAGAGAGACTGGCTGGACTAGAGAATGAATAGCTGCAGGGTAGCAGATGGCTGTTCCAGCCACTCCATGTCTGTTCTTTGGAGGGCTGTAAATGCCCGTGGCTGTGCTCATCATCTCTTGGAGATTGGAGATTCCTACACACTGCAGAGCAATATTAATGTGTAGCACTGTACCCTGATTTTGCTCTTGGCCTCCTCTTCATCTCCTCAAGTGCTTCATTGAAGTGAATCTGTTCTGGTAGGAGAGTTTTTAAAATAGACCCACAGTAGGTGCCACTTTCTTCAAAATATTTCTCTTTGGTGAACTCATGAATCCAAATAAATTTAGATTAATCAGTGCATGAGCTGCATAGGGCAGTCTTTGTGAGCTGAGCACAAAACTTTGACATAACTTTTTGAAGGCAGAACAACCCTCTGCTGACAAATACCTATGTACCAGGTATATAAACAGGTTATTCTGTATTCATTCTGATGGGTTATTGTGTCACTAACACATGTGTATTTATTGTGTCAGTGTTATGCTGATGCCTCTGTGGATGAACAGCTTAACTAAATAACACAGGGGTCAGTGTTATCATATTTCCCACCCAGCACAAAATTATCTGAGCAGAGATTTCTGCCAGGTACTTTTTCTTACTTTTTAGCCAAAAAAAAAAAAAAGAAAGAAATTCTGAGCATATTACACCTCTTTTACTGGCAGATACTGCCTTATTTTTTGAGAAAGTTTCAAAACAAGGTCAGTATTTTCACATCCATGCAACATAAAAATTTCTTCCCTTTTTCTGTCCCCTAGGCAGGGTGATTTTTTGCACACTGTTCTGGCGAGTAAGAGCCAGGGTCACCAAAGTGAAGCCTTCCATGAAAAAGCACTAAAATATTTGTGCTGCAGCATGAAGCTAACGGAAGTCTCTATTATTTTCAGGAGACATTCTCAAAACTGAGCATTTCACCTCAGTGAGGTGCCATTTTTCTCCTGTCGGCCTTTGTGGAATGAAAATTACAGAGTCTGACAAAGCCAAAGATTTGCTGGCTGACAGATGCTAACTTTAGTTTAGCTTCTACTTCTAATCTCATTTTTTGCCCCTTCATGTCCCTAGTCTGTTCCTCCATGACTTTAGCGTGAGTTATTTTTTCATTCCTTGGTCATTCCTCCTTTTCTGTCAGATAGGTCAGAATGAAAGGGGATCTTCAATTGTCCATTATTTCTTTACTTATTTCTTGTCTGAAAATATCAAGAGCAAGTGGCCATTTCCAAAACAAGAATGAAACTGATTTGATTGAGTTGTAAGACCCAAAACCCACCAGTTTGTTTTAATATGTTCCATGATTTTTCTTAAAGCTCCTGTCTCAGCCTGACCATGCACTCAGCTGATGGAGAACTGGGTCTTCAGTGAACATAAGAATGCAATTTTAACTGCTCAGTATAAAACTTCATTTACTTTCTCCTAGCTGGACTTAACATGGCTTTTTTCACTGGAAAATGTCTGTCAGCTTAGACATTTAGACATGTTTAGAAACCGACATCATACTCTGAATTTCTTTCCCCCTTTTGAGCTTCTCATGTCTCTCCTTACTCATTTCTCCTTATTTTTCTGTCTTTTATGTCCAGTCTGCACTATGACCTCCCTTTCCTCCCTACAGTTTCCTCCTCTGCCCATTCTTACCCCAAACAAGTCTTGATAATTTCTTCCTCCTCCTTCCCAACCTTTCATGACACATTTAATATTGTGCCTTAAAGGATTTCTGTAGGTTGAGGCTGTGTCAGCTTTCAGGCATCCTAACAGATAGTGGCCTTCTCTACAAGAGGCAGCTTTGCTTCTATTTGCATGATTGACAAGATAACTCCAGTGTTTTTGAGACTTCCAGTTATATCAGAGATGGCTGCTTTCCCAACTTGAAGTGCTGGTTCACATAACTTTTTTATTTTTTCCTTCATTTTTCTAGCATTTCATCCTTTTTTGTACGTCTTCGTCCTTTACTGATTCGTCTCTTCAATCTCCACTGAAGTGTTGTGAAATTCTAGTTGAAAAGATGAAATATCCAAAATCATGGTCACCACCTTCTCCTTTTCCCCTCACAAGGAAGTTGAAGACTGTGATGAGGTGTCCCCTCAGCCTCTTCTTGTCCAGGCTGAACAGACCAAGTGACGTCAGCAAAAGTTAAGATATTATTCTGAAAAGAAACTTGCCATCACAAGAAAAAGATCTGGTTTAATATATTCTGCTGGTTTTCTTTGTTATTGAAACAGTTTTTTCTCATCAACTAAAAATTATTAATTATTATGAAAAACAATTTTTAAAAAACAAATATTTTTCTTGAAAATAAGTTTCTATGTGTGTGCACAAGTCTAGTTGATAAACTTTGGGAGTAATTTCTGTAATTGCAAAGGTGCATTTTACAAAAGAAAAATCTTTACCTGTAAGCTTGATACTATCTTTCTGTAGTCATACAAAGCTCTAAAAGAGAGAAAATTTAACTCTATTTTTTTTTTTAATTAAGGCATTAAACTGTTTTTTTTTGCTTGTTTGTTTTTTTTGGGGTGTTTTTGCAGCAGGCTAATGTAGATTAGAAAGAAAACAAAATGGAGTAAGAAACCCTGTCAAAGTACTAAAAGACAAGGGCACATTGCAAAATGTGAAGGCTTATTTTGTGATTACAGAATATAATTTTTTACTAGGATTGTTTCTGACTTTTTTTCTCTCACGAGTGCTTTTAGTTGGATTAGCAAGCCAGTGTTCTGATCCCATCTGCTGTTTTCATCTCTATTGTCATATATTCCACAGGCAGTTAAAGCATCCCTCTGACAGAAATATGAAAAATTATATGTAAGCTCTTGAATGTGGCAGTCTTTATTTGGCTACCAGCCAAATATGCTTATAATAAATCTCATCAGCAGTTGGAACACCTTGATGATACCGTTTTTAATTCTGCTTTATTTCTTCGAGTATTTCAAATATAATTCAGCTCGATGAATCTTTTGAAAAAAGATCATGACTTTTTTTTTTTTTTTTAGTAGACCTCCTTTTGGAAATACAGAGTTTTTAAATCTTTAAGCTCAGCTCATTTCTCACTTTCACACAGTCTACATGGAGCAAGTGTCTATGAAGAACTTCCCTGACTGTTAAAAATAAAGTTAGCAGAATGTGTATTTACACTGGGCTAACTAGTCCTTACACTTCCTTGAACTGAAGACCATATCAAGTACAATTTTTTCATAAGTAGTAGAATGATGATACAATTTTATATCAATATTATTGCATGCAACATATGTAATAATTTTGTTGATTTTGATAAATAAATTTACTTTTTGATCATTTGGTATATAGTATTTTTTTATTCCTCTGTGAACTTAAAGCTCATGGTTCACTGGCAGCTGCAATCCTGTGGAAAGTATAGGAAACTCCCTTTCCTCTTCTTCTCCAAACACCCTGAGTTAGTGCAGAACATCCATGTCATGCCATGCAAAGGCAAGGCCTGGTTCTTCAGGGATGTAAACCATTCACCTATTTTGTCCTCATCTTATTTCTGTTAGAATTTGACCCACAAAACCTTTGCTTTGGTGTTCTTCACTTCTGTGGTGCCAGTTGTCTTTTGGCCAAAGAATAAAAATGCTCTGAGACCACAAACATCATGATTCTGTCAGGGCATTTTTCTTATCTTAAAGTGCATACACTTTCCTTCAGATAGTTCCTTGTTTATTGTAGCAGACAGCAGTTGCTGGACTATTTGTGCACACATAATTTTTACTCATCATACACAATTTAATAGAGTATTTTTCTGTCAATCTTGTGAAGTCAAATTTTCTTTAAAATAGAGAATAGCAAAGTTAATTTGTACTACTTATTGCCACAGACTGTATTTTTCACTTGGATGCTATCTGCCTTATATAGATCACCTAAAAGAGCTTATTTTCTGTTAAAAACCTCTAATGTTTTGGTACTCATGGTTTGTAATGAAGTTGCACATGACCTTTACTTTGATAAATGTGCTTTTTGCTGCTAATCTTCTTTCTATGGAACTGTAAGGCAATACAAAGCAGGGATTAGCAGAGATGTCCAAGATACTCCCAGCACAGGAAGGATATCAGCTTGTTGGTGTGAGTTCAAAGGAGGCCACCAGGTTGGTTAGAGGGAAGGAGAACCTCTGCATGAGGACAGGCTGGGAAAATTGGGATTTTTCAGCCTGGAAAAGGCTTTGGGGTAACCTAATTGTGGCCTTCCAGTACCTGAAGGGATCCTGAAAGACAGATGGAGAGGGACTATTTACAAGGGCCGGTAGAGACAGGAGCAGGGGGAATGGCTTCAACATGAAAGAGAAGAGGTTTACATTAGATACTAGGAAAAAAAATCCTTAATGTGAGGGTGGGGAGGGCCCTGGCACGGGTTGCCCAGAGAAGCTGTGGCTGCCCCATCCCTGGAAGTGTCCAAGGCCAGGTTGGATGGGGCTTGGAGTAGCCTGGGACAGTGGAAGGTGTCCCTGCCCATGGCAGAGAGGTTGGAACTGAATGATCTTTAAGGTTCCTTCCAACCCAGGTCATTCTAAGATGATTTTATGAAGTCTTGTTAAGTGATTTTTCTGCTCTTTAGAGCTCTTTCACCTGTACTCTTTCTTATTGATTCACATGCAGGCTGTCTGCTCAACTCATCTGCGGGAGAATGAAGAAAGAATTTTCCTGTTTCATGGAGCATACCTTGTCGTGAATTTATATATCATCAAAAGTTTCAGTAGTCTTCTGTTTGACTGGTTTGCAAGCAAATATTATGTCTCATCTTCAGAGTTTATATAATCGCCAAAGTTAAGCATGCCTTTGCTTTAGGGGTTAAAAAAATCATGGTGAGATTTTGCTGTTTGGAAAATCCTAGTCCCACAACCTGACTACTGTAGTTTGCAGTTCTGTACTCAATGACAAAGTTACAAATTCTCCTGAAGTAGAACTTTGCAAGTCTGTCTACACAACTTCTCTGGTGTATTTTTGAATGTTCAAACTTGTGCTAAAATTAGGTGGGTTTGAGAGAAAGGCCAGCAATATTTAAGTAGTCCTAAAATGTAATATTAAATAAAAAACATATGAATAATGAATGCACCCTTCAGATTAAAAGTTCTTTTGGGTGTATTACTAGTTAACAACAGGTAACCTGTGCAGTATGAAGCACAACTCTTATGCTTTCCCTCAAGATTAATTAGCTTTGTAGCATATTAATCAAACAAATTGGGGAGCAAAATCAGAATGCATATTCCTGTGTGGTTCTCAGACATCTCATTAGTTTAATGGAGCCATTTGGATAATTAAGATCAGTGCCAGTAATTTAGCTAAAGTGCAATCTACAGAAAAGATTATCTCACAATTTAATGTGTGTTTGTCTCAGGTTTTTTTGGTCTTGTTTTTCTCCCTGGTTATTTATACACATAGCTTGGTAGTTTAAAAAACTGATCTTCTGTAGGAAAGGAAATATCTATTTATATTGATAAAACTATGGCAGATTGTTTGTATTCAAGAAAGCCCCACAAAACAAGTAGTTAAGATGAAGTCCTTTTTGTTATCTCTGAATATTTTTCTTTTTTTGGCTTCTCTTTCCTCCCTAAAAATCCAGAATTTTTATCAGTGCTGGACTGTACTTAGGTGAGATCCTATCCTCCTTTACACTTTTTCTTTTCTGTAAGAGGAGAGGATTACTGTGCATTTTTTACATTTGATAAAATTAAATAAAAATTTTTCTGCAGTGAGTTCAGTTAAGTGAAATTACTTTCATTACTTGTGGGAATGAAGCCTTGTAAACTTACTCTTTCCAACCAGAAGACTATGCCTGACTAGTATTAGCAGATTTGAAAAGTGTGTGAAAATGTTCTGTGTGAACTGAACGTTAAAATTAAATTGAAATGTGTGATTTGACTATTTGCCAAAATAAAATGCATGAACAGTCTAATAACTAATATCTTACAAGTGTTTGTACTGAGCATCTTTGACACTTAAATGAGATGATTGAAAAAGCCCCTGCTGTTTGAAGTATGGCACATTAATAAATTAGAAGAGAGAATAAAAAGTATTACAGTTCATATAACACACTATTCAGGCACACTCTGGTATCACATTACTGACTTCATCTTTCAAAATTAGGAAACAGACCTTGCAAGGTGCAAATTTGAGGCAATATATGCAAATCTGTTATTTTAGTTCACAAATTCAGCAGCTATTCAAGCTAATGGATCCATAAAAGCTATTATCCTGAGGTTTGCTGCTGCAATTCTGGCTGTTTGAACAGAAGTATTTTTAGTGGCCTATTGTTGAATATGTTCTGCACAGCTGTTTGTTTGCCTTTCCAAGGTGTAGAAGTTGTTCATGTTATTGCAAAGAAGAAAATTGCTCATGCAGTACTTGTAGGCAAATTGTCATGTTATGCCTGGAGCTGATATTCCTAGATATTCCTCTTAAATATCTGAATGTGTAATCTTTACCCCTATACTACTTAATAATTTAATTTAATGCTATGAGTGATGGTAATGCATCCACTCTGGGTAGATTTTTTATTCCAGGTAGCCAGAAATTTCCCAAGCAAACAATAAGTGCTTGGCAAGATTAGTGCTTTATATTTTTGGCCTAATCAAAGTCAGATGGGATACTGGGCAGCTCTGAGTGTTTCCAGAGTGCTGGTTTGATGATTTTCAGAGAAGAGAACCAGTCTCCTAGAGCTCATCTATCAAGCCCTGCAAGCAGGAGGCAATAACCCAAAATCCAACTAGTGGCTGGGGATGTACATTTGGGCTGTTAAATGAGAAAAAAAAAACAGATCAAGCTTGGCACTGGGGGTGGATGGGGCTGCAGAGCATCAGTCACTGTAGAAGTGGTAAAGATATAAGTGACAGCAATTCTCTGTCTCTCCATGTGTGCTTAAGGCTGGACAATGACACGCCTGGGGTGTAATTACAGCTGTGACATTCATGCTGCTTTAGGAAAAATGTCACTCCTTCCACTTAAAACCACTATATTCATGAGTTTTTAGCTCAGCAAGATAAAATAGTCAGGAGCTTTGGGGTAATTTTTTCTCCTCTTTAATAAAACTCAACCAAGGTTTTACATGAAAGGCACAATTCACTTGCCTCACCCCCAACTGCTTTGTCTGCCAGTGTGTATTGATTTGTATGCCTTGACATATAAAATTCAAGTTTTAAAACATTTTTTTTGGGTATCTGATGCTTTTAAGGTATCTCACTGATGTTCTTTAGGCAAAATCAAAAATGCAAATAAGAATAATAATATCACTGTAGAAGTCAAGGTATTGTTTCACTTTATTTTATCCATTTGCAAATGTTATGTCCAGCAATGAATGTAATTGTTTAATGAAGTTGTGATCTCTTTTAATAAACTCTCACTACTGCAGTGTGGAGTGCCTTGTAGTGTTGCTACAATATGCAGATTTTAATCATAAGTTGAACAAAATACAGTGTGATTCCTGTACTAACTACTGTGACTGTTAATTTGTTTTTTTTTCCCCTTTGTCATTTGTTATGCCCTACTATCTTTAATTTGTTTTTGTTTGAGTGCTTAGATGTCTGTGTCATTCCTCTCTTTCTACACAGTGTTCCTTGGGTTTTAAAAAAAGTTGTCTTCACTTTTTGCTTTCGGCAGCATATTTTTAATCAGACAACTGGAAATGTAGAACATTTAAGCAATATCTATATTCTAAGCAGTCAAAGAGTCAGAGGAGTGTGGGAATGCCCAAATTAGGTAATGTGTGCCTTCAAAAAAAAAAAAAAA